>JAGKTI010006844.1:0-15303 GCA_018397915.1 Birgus latro | reverse complement strand
GTCTACAGCTAATATTCTCGAGTCTATGGATATCGCGGGTCTCGGTAAGGAGGGCGAGACGACAGGACTTTTGCCGCCGGGTGTACATACTCCTATCATCATAATTTAATAACTAATTGTTGTAATTCATGCAGGAAAACATATTGCAACAGGAAATCTTTTATTATTCGATTTCATGGTGGAGCATGTAAAGCTGGAATTCCAAGAGGTATCTTTGTTCTCATGAGTAAATATATAGCTAAAAACAAAATTAACTGAATGCATTTACTCTCTGCTGAAAGAATCTTTCCTCTATCTCACACAGAGGAAAAGTTATTAGCCTCTGAAAACCATCACAGTCTGGCTGCTCATTTTTCAGCGAACGTAAACATCACTTCGATATATTTGCTTGCTGCACTCTCTAGCTCGTAATTATCATTGTAATTTTTATTATTATTTCACTATCAATTATTATTATTATTATTATTATTATTATTATTATTATTATTATTATTATTTGCTCTCCCGACGATTTTATAAAGCTTAAGTACCTTTGAAAATAGAGGATGAGATACAGCCATCACTAACCCCTTTACTACGAGGGAACTCTCCTAATAGCGGAAGTAATAGGCTTTAAAAAAGTACGCCTCAGGATAGGGTGCGAAAATACGGTACCCTAAATGCTAAGCGAAATATAGTTCAGTTATCATTTTTATTCACAATTTGCGATGCAACGGCAGGGTTGGTGTGGGTAGTGGTGGGTGTGGGTGTGGTGGTGTGGGGCGGGTTGGTGTGGCTGCTGCAGAAGGTGTGGTCGCTGGCGCTGGGAGGACGCAGGTTAGATCTCAAGTCAGCGATCTTCTACAGCTGGGGCTTGATGTTGGAGGACCCACCCGATACCCCACCTAAGAATACGACAGGACAAGTAAGCAGCTTTGATTCACATACGTTCATTTTCGTTCGCTTTTTATTGCTCCATTTCCTACATCCCCTTTTAATTACTCCTCTCCCGGCGTTAGAACAGGAGTTGGACAAAATCTCATTTAAAAATTGTATGAAATCAGTGACTGAAATTGCATCACGTATAATCAAGATATCTGCTATTCCTTCTCCTCATCCCTTGCCTTCATATGTACTGTATTTGACTTTTGGTATAACTGAAGCACACCAGCTGGCAAAGTAAAGAACCCAAGTACTGAGTCTTTTATTATATTCTTTACATTTTAAGCCGGTCCACATTTTGCCCTACTATATCGTATTTCGTGTAGCTCAGTGACAGAAAAAGACAATACTGCAACTCTACAGGCTACCTATCGTACTTCTTCATGACTAGTATCATATTCAGGTATTAGTCTATAGTTACAACACAGCATTCAATGTGAGGAAATGACAGTTTTAGTCCACGTTAGTGTAGAATGATTAGAGTCAGGCTGATAGACTCTGTTACCGATTTGTTCCTGTTCTCTCAGCAGTATAACCAATGTAAAACAACTATTGTAGGTCTTTTTTTTCTAATGAACAACTAATATTTTGAAAACGTCAGGCTGTCTGCTTTAATAACATGGCTGCCGGTGATGGGCATATAAATCCAAGCCAACATTTTCTCCACTATATTGCTCCTCATTGATATTCAGCTTGGTGGTCCAAGGGAAGTCTCCTGAAATCAACAGAACAGAGGAGTAGTTGATGCCCTAGCTAAGCTGATAGATGGCTTTTTTCTTCAGCTGCTTGTGACTTGCTTGTCTTCTTATGATCTTACCCTTCTATCGCCCTTTGTTGACCTTTACTCCAGATTATAGTCGCTGTAGTCAATGCAGCTGGTGGTTCTGACCCCATATTGCTTTCTTCAGCGTTTGGAAAAGTATTAGTTAGCTGAGTGCCTTTTTCATTTCAAGAGATTAGGAGTGTTAAGACGACGTCGTTCTTTCTTTATCCACGCACAGCTGCCGTCTCTGTACAGGGGTCTTATTCTCCTCTGTGTTCAGTACAGCTTCCATGTTTTCGAGGTTTTCCTATACATAGCTTTTCGAATAAGGATGGAGTCAAAGGCCTTTCATCTCATCAACTCCCCTTCCTTAATAGACTCCCTTTAACTTCTCTCTGCCACACTGTTGCATCTCCATCTCTTTATTCTCGCTGTTTCAGTGTCCACTGCAATTCTAAACTGTTTACCTGCATCCTTCCTGCATTACGGCTGTCTGGCAGCACACTCTTATCTCTCCCCTGTCCAACTCTGTAACAAAATAGAAAACCAATACCTGCAGACATTACGTTTTCAACAGATCAACACTTGGTTGTCTTCCTCACTCTGTTTCCCTCGGGCGATGACTCACAGTATTTCAAATGCAGCGTGCCACGACATCTGGAAGTGGCAGGATCTTGAATCTGTCTTTTTTAGTTTCATTTCTCTAAGTCTTACAATGCGTTGTTTGTGCATATGATGTTAACAGGATGGGTGAGCTAGTATGATAGTTCTCTTTCCTTGTTTACCTACTGGTTGGATAATGACCCACGAGGTGCTTTTAGCCACATCTCTCTGATTCTTTTTGCTCTTTCACCTCCCTTTAGTGCAGGAGAAGTTTCAGTTGCCAGACTATTGAAGAAGCTCTTGGATTAGTACCTAAACTGCTATGTCTTGCTTTTCCTTCAGCTTCTGGTTGGGTGTTGGCTAGTGGGGTGTTTGCTGATCACATCTATTTACCGGTCCCTGCTCATCTCTCACCTGGTTGTACAAAGGGAATCTCCAGCGGTAAACACGATAGAGGAGCTGGTGGAGGAAGAGGGCTGGCAATGGGGCACAAAACGATTGACCGGGATTCTCATGACCATCTTTAGCACCAGCCCTGATCCTGTCAAGAAGAAGGTCTTTGAGAACATGCAGGTACAGTGATGATAAGACTTCTAATAATGATGTATCTCTTTATCTATCTATTTACCTATCAATTTGTCACCTGATATCAAATTCAGTGAAAATATCGCTTAAATAACGACTTCCATACTCCTTCATCTCGTCTCGTGGGATCCCGGGGTGGAATTTTCAAACATATTTACAAATGATTCCCTGTCGTAACTTAGATTTGTTTTTTGCAGGAAGAACTAAAAACACAGGAAGATTTTGTGTATGCTTTCTCTGATCATCCTGCCGAAAAACAGTTATAGGATAAGATGCTTTTCCTCTCATATCTAAGACTTGTTTTCTGTAAATCATGGGAAGACTGGCCACTCTCCCTTCCTTGTCCTTCCTGCAGAAACAAATGGTTACAACAGGGAATCCGTCATAAATATGACTATCCCACACGTGGGTACCAGTTTGACTGTTAAAGCATGATCCGGAGGAAAACTGGGACTTAACCAAATATTCATCCTTAACCTCTAAAGCTCAAATGGCAGCTATAGCCATCATTAAAAAGGTGGTCGGGGCAGTTCAGATGACGGCTATAGCTACTTTGCGTTTCCCACCACCGTTTGAATGGGCCAGTTCACTGAGTGGTCCTGCCATATGGTGGGAGTCTGTGAACTTCTCCCAGAAACATGTTTTGCGGGTTTCAAAGAAAAATTTTTCTGTCCTCTTTCATGTAGTTTCCTCAAATCACAAAATTTTTCAAATGCCTTTGACATTCACGCTATTGGTGTGTAAATGACGTTAGAAAACAAAAATCATAAAACAGGAATTATCTCCATGGACTGAACTTCTATATACAATTTACTATTCAATAAACATCCCATATAACTGGTGTAAGACAATAACATGGCAAATTTATGGAGAAATGCTTTCATGCACAAATTTGCCCATATTTTAAAATTCGCTGCCGGAGCAATGTCCGACATTTTTTCCTTGTTTGTTGGAAACCTGGCCCATCCTTTCACTTGTTTCATGAATGGATGCTGGTCTGCGTTGAAAGTTGAATGTGATTTGCAGTCAGCCACAGTGCAAACAAAGTTCGTCATTTTGCTAACTGTTCTTATTGTCAGTGTCATGCAACCAAGTCATCCCATCACCGACATACGTCGCCAGTCTCGTGTTTGTTTATAATCGTACGTGTGGCAGAGCCGAGTACTCATTGGAATTGTTGCATGGCGAATTTATCCATATCTTTCATCATTGTTTTTGAGAAATGGAAATCCTATTACCCTTATTCGAATTAATTACCGTCTTTATACATGCATGAAGGCAATATTGCCACAACAACCCTCTTTAATACTTCCCTAGAAATCACCTGATAGAAAGGAGTAGAACATAATATTATGTTTGAATACTATTTTTTTCCTAACCCATCTTCTTTATAAGGCCATGAATATTGAAGAACAATTAGTTTTGTTGGTGAAAACCTGATGTTCAACATAACAACACTCAGTTTTAGCTGGCTTTGGGCAGAATAACATCAAATATTGGTAGCTGTAACCCTCGCACCCGCAAGATGATGAGATTCGCCACACGAGTGTGGCACGGGCTCAGGGTGGAGAGCCCGTAAAGCACCCGCAAAACATGTATCTGAGAGAAGTTCACAGACTCCCACTAGATGGCAGAACCACTCAGTGCACTGACCCATTCCTACCCGTTTTCTATGGTGTCCTGTGAATTTCGTAGGCTTCTAGGTGTCACATGGCTGCCTTAGTCAGTGTCCTGTTCACTACACAATTGAGAACAAACTTGAATTCGGATTCCACATCATCTGATTCCCTTCCTGCTGTGTGTGGCCGCCCGACCCCTGCTATCCCCACCCTTGCCAAGCCTCCCATGCACCGACGGAAGGGGTTGGGTGATAGTACTATGGAGAGGGCACTCGAGATGGCACTGTCATCATTATCAAAAGGTAAAACTATGGTACCTCTGAAACAAGAGCTATCATGTGGAAAGCGATGTGTCTGGCCATCCTCCCCCTCTCTCCTCCCAGAGTTCCATGCCGCCACATGAAAGCAACACAGAGTGGTGGCTGATATTCCCACAGTGCTCAGTGACATCCCCTACCCTTCTGACATCTCAGAAGACGTGTTTGAAGCACTGGGCACCAATGCAGAGGCTCAAACAGTTGTAAGTTATGTGTGGAAGAAATGCCGCATTTTGGCTGCCCTGCCACCACCACATCAGCTAATAAGAGGTTCTGTGCCACACCACCCACACCACCTCACCCCGGTCCTGCAAGCGTGGTGTCCCCACATCCCAGCCCTACACACGCACCCTTATAATCACATAGGCAACGATGTGGGCAGGAGGCAGCATCGCCTCCCAGCATTCCCCAGGCATCGCCGTGTTATGAAACTGTGGGATAACAGAAAATTCAATCACCTTACTTGTGGCAGCAGAGTCAGTTGACTGCTTGTTCGAGTCTCCAGCACCTGTCCTCCCTGCAGGTCACCTGCGCCTCCTTATGTTGACCTTCCAGACTTTTCGTGACCAACTATTACCGACCTTACAGCCCCATTGCGACTAAAGTTGGGAAAATCACCATCGCAAGAGGAGCTCCCTAAAACAACCAACCTCCTTGCCACCTCAGGAATCAGAAACGTCTCACCAAGCAAGCCACCACTTCAAAACTGCCCCCTCGCCAACACCTTCGTCTCACTTTGCTTTTCCCCCGTGTTGCCAGCTCTCATCACGTAGTGTTGCCAAATTCTTTCATCTACACCAGTCACACCACAGAAACAGAACCCTCTGATTCAACCTATTCTTCCTTTCTTCCCCGTTGTGCAAGAGGCCATGCAGATGGGCGTACTGTCCAGTCAAGAGGCTGGAATGTACGTGGTGCCCCAGTTCCTACAGGCCACGTGTGAGGACAATGGATGCGATTGTGTCGAAAGGGGAATGATTTGACCCCAGGACAGCTGTCTTTAATGACACAGGCAAGCGTCCGGGTAGATTTCTTGGGTGCAGCAGCCTTATGGATTCTGGATTTTTTCATGAAATTTTTTCAGTGTTTTTCTTGGAATACCTGGTGCATGAGATCAACTTTTACCAGGAAATCTCATCACGCTGTCTCAACTTCCCATCACGTGATCACTTGAACTTGAAGGAGTAGAGTCCTATGGTTGCGGGAGAATTATATGTGTACCTATCCCCAACAGTGTTGATGGCACATAGAAAAGGATGCTATCCAGGACTATTGGATCATAGACGATCTCAAAGCCACACCTGTCTTTGGAAAGTTCAAGGCATGGGATAGGTACTTTGTCATTCAGCAGCTTCTTCACTTTTCTCTCAACCTTGGACCTGCATCTGATGACAGGTTATGGAAAATTCGCCCAATATTGACCATGATCAGGGAATCTTTCAGCAAGTTTTTCCAACTTTTTCAGAAACTGGTGGTAGACATGTTGTTTTGTTGTGCCAGGGACAACTGTCATTCATCCAGTGCATGTCTCTCAAATGTCATCATTTTGACATCAAATTCTTTGTCATTTGTGGCTTCAAGACTGGACATGTGCTGGGCTTTGTTATGTGCTCTACATCAGATGTAGATACCCCAAGTGATGACCCACACAGCTTCTCAGGTAACGTTGCAACAGTGCTAATGAAAAAGTTCTTGGGGCAAGCCACATTCTGTTCACATATTTTAACTACTATACATCCCCAGCATTAACGAAGTTTCTCTTTGAGCATGAGGCAGGAAGTGGCACTGTTACGCGCAATTGGACGAACTATCCTACCCTCCTCACCAAGACCAAAAAGAGGGTTTCACTCACCAGGAAATATGGTAACATGTTGGATGGCCATCCACTGGCATGACAAGTGCAAGGTCAACATGTGTACCACAGTTTACAAGGGTGTGATGCAGGTCACTGGGAAGCAGGACCACAGGACCAAGGGGCTCATGGTCGGTCTTCATACCATCAGTGATCACAACATTTCTATGTGGCTCATGGATAAGTCAGATATGCAGATTGGTGCCATCGACTGTCTCCAGAAATACTGCAGGTAAAACAAAAAAATGTTCCTACACCTTCTTGATATCGCTGTGCTGAATGCATTCATTCTGTTTGGGCAGGTTGGTGGCACAAGCCTTTCTTTATGTGAGTTTGAGAAAGAAGTGCGAGAGCTACTGGCGAAGTACGGACATGGTCAACCAGCTGCACTAGGGAGACACGGTGCTGCTGTCCAGCCAGACAGGGTCACCCACGCAGACTAACTCTCATGATATTTGATGGTGAACCTGGGGTACACGTCTACAGAGAAAAAACTGTACAATCAGTGCCATGTTTGCCTGAACAGTCAGCAACAGCAGCAAGTTTGCAAAGCACTACCAATGAAGTCAATGCAAGGTGGCACTGTGCACTGAGTGCTTTTTCAATTACAGCACTGAGGTGAGGTCCTTGGCAGTGGTGTCTGGGAAAGTGTAAATTGTGAGATTACTACATAAGAATGTATAATATTAGGGAAAACATGTGTGTAAGAAAAAGTTCTCAGATTACAGTGAGACTGAACTTTCAATGCAAGTGCAAATTAGTGTTTCAGTACTCTGCTATAGTGCAATGTGCATGCAACATAGTATGGTTGTTATAGTTATAACAGTAAACTAGAAAATATTTTGTGCAGTTCCTCAGCTGCAGTAAGAACCTAG
Source organism: Birgus latro (assembly GCA_018397915.1). Taxonomy (NCBI): domain Eukaryota; kingdom Metazoa; phylum Arthropoda; class Malacostraca; order Decapoda; family Coenobitidae; genus Birgus; species Birgus latro. The sequence continues at coordinate 7,768 of JAGKTI010006844.1, read as the reverse complement.
AAAAATTACTGATTTTACTACATTACAATATAAGGGAAAATATAAGAAAATGACACTAGGATATGGTGACAGTGAACTCGCAATACAAGTGCCGATAGGTGTTGCAGAAACCTTATATAATATACATGCAGACTGGATTTCTTGTAACTGTAAATCTGTATTTATTTTGTGCAGTTCCTCTAGCTCAGTAAGATCTTACCCAATAAGTACTTTAGAAAAACATGGGTGTCACAAAAGAAACTAATGAACTCAGAGATAACTCGGGTGATATTATGTAACAAGAGTGAACATATTCATGGAAAACGTGAAAGTAATCCTTTGTGGCAAGTAGCATGTAATACACCTTGGAATATCTTTTCTCTATCACCCATTCCATACACCACAGTTTACAGTGTCACTTAGGAAAGGCTGGAAAAATGAGCAAATAAACTGAGCTAGCCACACATACAGTTAAAGACTAAAGTCATGTCGCAGTTTTGTATGAAGAATAAGTGAAACACTTGAACATTGTGACAGCTCTACCACAGTTACATACTCGTGGATAGCTAGGCTGACTTCAAGTTCCATATCTGCTGCTGATGGGATGACGGTATAAATGAACCCAGGAAATTCTGAAGCCTTGACATCGACTCGAGAGAATTACTGAGTCCGAATTTCGTATGAGAGATGAACTGATAATGGTTAGGCGATGATCATGTGTACATTTCATCTTGCACCTTAATACAAAACGTCAAGCAGACCTACTATAGTTTGATGTGAAGAGGGAATGCAACATGCATCCAACTGTTAGGGAGATGGGAGGTGGCATGATCACTTATTTACGGGAAGTGAATCCATTTATGTACTGGAAGCAGGGAAGAAAGTCAAAATGGGGAAAGCCCCAGGAATTAATGGAGTGTGTGGTAAAATGCTGAAGCATGGGGAAGAGATAGTGGTAGAATGGATGTGGAAGAAGTGCAGTATGGCCTGGGAGGAAGGTCAAGTCCTGGAGGATTAGAAGTCAGGTATAATTGTTCCCCTGTACAAAGGAAAAGGGGAAAAAGAAGTGTGTGGTAATCAAAGGGTCATTTGTCTCCTTACTTTTAGGAAAAGAATGTGGTAGGATACTTATTGACAGAGGTAGGGAAATAACGGAGGAATTAGTTGAAGAAGAACAAGGAGGTTTTAGGTAGGAAAGAAGTTGTGTAAATCAGATATTCATTCTTAGGTCTTTAGTGGAAAAGCTTCTGGAGAAGTTAAAGAAGTTGTACGCAGCCTTCATGGATTTGGAGAAAGCATATGACAGGGTGCATAGACAAGGATTGTGGAAAGTACTAAGATTACATGGAGTAAATGGGAAGTTGCTTAATCCCGTGAAGAGTATGTGTGAGGATGCTAAGGCAGTGCATGTGGACAATGAACTGAGAGAAATTTTCTGTCTGAAGATTGGACTGACACAGGGATGTGTCATGTCTCGATGGTTGTTCAAACTGTATATATGGATGGGGTTATAAAAGAGATACAAAGTAGGGCAGTGGACGTTGGAGTGGCCCCAATGAGAGGCCAGTGTGTGGAAACTCCATGTACTGTTGATTGCAGATGATAATGTGCTGTTAAGATGAAGTGGAGTTGCAAGGCTTGGGGAATGGGTTTGGGAGAGTGTGTAAGAAACGAAATCTACAGGTGAATGAAGGGAAGAGTAAAGTTATGGTCTTTGAATGAAATGAAGTCACTGAATGTATAGTCAAGTTGGATGAGGAGGAAATGGAAAATGTGAGTGGTTTAAGTCCTTGAGTAGTGCTATGAGTAAAGATGGAAGTTTAGAGGGTGAAATACTTGAAAGGGTACAGCAGGGAAGAAAGGTTGCTGGTTCTTTGAAAGCAGTGATAAAAAACAGGGAAGTGAGCATGGAAGTGAAAAAGTTACTGCAGACAGTATTGTGATACCAACTCTAACATTTGAAAATGAAGCTTAGACATTGTTGGAGGGACACAAGTCAAGAGTGAGAGCAGGGGAAATGAGTTATTTTAGAGGAGCATGTGGAGTCACATGGAGAGACAGACTGACAAATGAGGAAGTGAAAGAGCGTTGTGCCGTGGATGTGGATGTGATAGGAAGCGTTAGGAGAAACACACTGAGGTGGTTTGGCCATGTGGAGAGGATGGAGAGCGAGAGACTGACGAAGAGAGTGTATGTGAGTGAGGTGGAGGGAGGGAGAGGCCAAGGATGAGACGGAGGGATGGAGTGAAGAGGTATATGAGAAAGGGGGAAGCAGGGCAGTGAAATGGCGGGGGACAGGGGGACATGGAGGCGATTTGTTTGTGGCCACCCTTTACTGGATTAGGGTGTCTGGCATTAGATAGATAAAGATAGAAAACTGAACAGACAGCTCAAACATAATTTTGGTATAAGCATAACCATAGAAAGGTGAATTAGGTGAATTCAGGAGGAAGGCACAACAGAGTACTGTCATCGTTCAGGTCCTCGTGTTACCACACCACTATAGGAAGGGGGTGGTGTTATTCTTCCAGTGATTTTTCCTGTGCACTAACCCTCTCAGATTTTGGACATGGTATATTTTAATCAGAAAATACCAGCATTTGACCTCTCAGATGATGATAGCCCCCCTGTACACAGCCTTTGAAAGTTGTCACCCTCAAATTCACACCAAAAACGTCAATTGTACTATTTTAATAACATTTACGTTTCTTTTTCACGTCCCTCTAGTAAACGAAAGGCTGCAGCAGTGGTAGTGGTATGTAGATGTGACTACTGACACTACAAAATCACGTTCTAGGAAGACACTGTAGTGTGTACTATGTGGAGAAGGCAGAATTTCCACATGGGGTGCTTCTGACAGGAAGAGATGTCATACAGAACATGCTGTATTTGCTGCGACCTAAGCGAGCTGGTCAAGCTCATCACTCCAAAGATGAAGCAGCTCAGCTGCTTGCACCACTTATTCAGGAACACTGGCTCCTTTGCAACCTCTACACCATCCACACCAGACATAAACACATTCTGAAGTTCTATGGAGACTTTGTGGCTCTAGTTCAGACACTGAAACAGAGACAAAACCAGAGTTTTATCAAGACAGCAGAAGCCTTCAACAGTTGTGCACAAGAGGTCTTTGATATCTTCTTCCAGGATACTATAATAAGCAGGAAGCTGGAACAGAAACATGGGTTGAGAATGACAGATGTGGAGTGGGACTTTCTACAAGGTCAGAACCCAGAGAAAGATGTACTGTGAAGACTTCGTTGATCACATATGGATGAAAACAAAGGCAGGCAAAAGAACTTGCAGGCCCTTGACAAAATGAGACAAGGTGCAGAAAGAGAGAACGAGCTGAGCAAGCCAGTTGCCTTATTTGACTTTAGTGAGCAGTCAGACTCAGAGGAAGGTCACCAGACTATGGATACAGATGGAGATGGATCTTTCTCTTCCAGTGATGAGGTACCAGTACAGGTGAGTGACTCAAAAAAGCACTGCTTGTTCTCAACAGCTATATTTACTCAGCCAATTGATGAACTGCTGCAAAAATACCAGCATATCCGTGAGAGCAACATGAAAGTGTGACCCGAGTATTATGAGACACATGATAAACTTAAGAGCTGCTACCACATGTCTGAAGCACAGGCTGCAGCAGCCGTCATCACAGTTGGAAACCACATGTTTGACAGGAACTGGAAGGCACACGAAGAACCTGATGTCATTGATCTAGACACCCTGCCAGTATCCAAGAGTGTCAGGGAAACAGGAAAGAGCATTGAGGTGTTGGCGCTAGATGAGATTGTCAAGATCATGAACTCTGACGAACAAGTCGTGGTGACCTATTCTGACGATGGCTCAGGAAGCAGGGTGCTGGGTCATTTTCTGTTCAGGGTATTACCATTAACGAAAAATACAACTCACTGCCAACAATAAGCATTGCTTCAGAGTCGAGAAAGAACTTAGCTGCTCTCAGAGTGGCAGTCCTTGAAATTCTGGAGGCATCAAGTGGCACTGCAGCCAAAACTCTGTTTGAGAAAACTGACTCTGTGATCACAGACCAGACAGCTCACATTATCGAAGTGTATGAACTGGTGGCAGAGAGTCTGGACTCTGAGCACATTCCTGATCATCTGTTCTATAATGTGCACCGAGCTCTGATGTTCAACAGGGGCATTACCAAGCAGTGGCTGAAATGGAGAACACACTGGGTAGAGACAAGATCTACCCAAACTTCTTTGTCAGTGCAATAACAGCAGCAATGAGTGTCACTGAAGAAGCCCTGGACTGCATGAACAGACTTATCAATCATGACTTTGATCACAAATCATGGAACAAGTCGCAAGAATCTGACCCTTACATAGCCCCACGATCAAACAAGTCTGTCAGCCTAAATTATGAGTGTTTCAATCACCTGACGCTGACCTGTGCTATCAGTCTGTACCATCTGGATGATGTGGCATCCTATCTGCAGAAGTATGAGCATGTTAGCAATCAGCTGGTCTGCATTGTGAGGTGTTTTCTGGCCTTTGATTTCCCGAAATTGATGTACTGTGTGGGTGCTCTCCTTGGACTTCATCTGGTTGAACCATACCTGTCTCTGACCACATCTGCTGAAACAACATACAGCAAGATCATCCCAGCATTTCAACAGCTGTACCAGGAAGTGAGGGATGTAGACTCAGTCACCTTGTTGCAGACAGAGGAACCAGCATTCAAGTTTGTTTCGCAGGAGAGGCTCCAGCATACAAAATATGATGAGGACATCTTCAGTGCCATATTTGAAACAACAACCTCATTCCAACATGAGGTATTCAAGCTCCTGAAGATGATCATCCCCAAGCTGGCTACTGGCATTCAGAAGCAGAAGAGTGATATCTTCAGCTTTGGAGATTGTGACAAGTTTGCAGAAAGTTCTGTCACTCAGATGGATCCAGAGAAGATGGAGAAGGCACCAGTCCACAACCTGATTGCAGAGCGCTGTGTGGGCTTTGTTAACTATAAGCTGTCACTAAAGGGTGCCAAACGGCTTGGGAATGCATCTGCAGCACAGATTAAAACCATGTCCTCAGACCTCATTGACCGAAGACAAACTTCTTCAGGAACTATGGCAGCATGATCCGGAAAGGAGGAAGGATACCAGAAATCATGCTGGCATGGAACACAAAGCAAGAGGAACTGAAGAAACAGGGCCTGCAAGACAAAGAGATTGCTAATGTAGCGGTAAATCATCGGAGAAGTAAAAACCTTGATACACTGAAGGGAATGGGAGGCCCTTTTACATCAGTTGCTGAAGTTCATGAAAATGTTGCAGCCACTCTTAGATGAGGGCACCAAGGTGGGACAGCTCTACCTGGAGGTTCGCTATGCTCGGGACGTCACTCTTCCTCCCAAGTCCATTGATCTATTCCAGCTGATGAAAGACCATAAGCTACCTATAAATATGTATGCAGTCAATCTTAAGCTGTGTCTTAATAACATTACCTGTAATGCAGAGGCGACCCTGAATGACTTCAGTCAAGCCATAGACACAATTTTGAGCAAGCAGAACTAACTGTCGGTAATCGGACTATATACTACTTGACACAAACTGTGGACTGGATTCCCTCAAACTGAACATTATGGACTTAAATCCTAGCATTAGCCCATCTGAACTGAATGTTTGATGTTAACAACTATTTTGCTGTTTATGCCTACGGTCTCTTGTAAATAAAAAAAAAAAAACATTTGGTTTTCTGTGCTGGATTTCAGTTTTTATGACTCTCGGCTGGTGTTATGGGAGGGTAAAATGCTAAATTTGGGGGGTCCACATTTCAAGGGGTATGTACAGGGGGGTAAGACTTGATTCTTTAGCCAACCAATGTTCTTTTCTCACTCATATAGACCATCTCCATATTTTAGTGGGGGTATTTGAAAATTATGGTGCTAATACCACCCCCTACTGTAGAAGCAGGAAATAATTGTAATGATGGAAGCAGCACCTGCAAGCAGTGCTTATGCCTTAAGAAACGAACTGCACCTAAAACGAAGCACAAGAACAGTTGTGCATAGACTTCTCTCATGTGGTTTATGTGTTGGAATTCATCTGTGGAAATCGGTCCACCAGCCATTCTATTAAAAAAAAAAAAAAATGATCATAATACAATAACTCTTCTCTCATGTGGTGAATACTGTATTCAGTTTTGTTTTACAAAACTGTTAAATAATTATCAGGTCATAATTATCAATTTGATTAGCCAACTTACTGTTAACAAAGATGGAAACTGACTTCAGAAAACTTATTTAGGTAACTGAATTACATGTAACGTTGCAGGCATGGTAAAAAAAAAGATGAGAAATGCTTCATAGATAAAAACTGCAGTCAGGAAGAATTAATATGTAGATTAGTTTCGTATAGTTACAAAATATATGCTGGCATTCAAAGCTAGTCACCTGGAGTGTATGGCAACTCAACTCAGTGCTACCAACCGACCGTCCATTTGACACAAAGCAGACCACACTAAAACTATAGTCTTTCAGCAGATATTGTCACCAAATTTCACAACATGACTTACTCTTTGACTATACCAGGGGTGTTGATTCATACATGTAACAGTGGCAGGGGCAGTGGAGAGGAGTGTGAAAGTCAAGTAGGGCATGGGGAAACATGAGGCGAGTGCAAGCAGGGAATAATCGTCTAGCTCAAGCAGGTGTGTGTGGGCTGTGTGCTGTAGCAACGGACTCGGGCACTCCACTGAACACAGCTTTCCATGACCCCGAAAAGTGCCTTCATTCATCACTTTCTACCTCCTCAGTGCCTCCACCTAGAGACTTGGTGACACTTTCAATGGGAAGTTGAAGCATTGGTGAGAAATATGATCTTTAATTGAAAGTTCTATGTGTTGTAGCTATGGAGCTATGATTGAAAAAAAAAAAAAACTTTGAGAATACAAAAAAGGTTAAGATACTTCCATACACCATTTCCTGTATGACTTATTTTGTATATTACACATTACTGTCTATTTTTCTGTTACATAAACCCTTGAAACACAGCTATACTGTGCATAAATAACGTAAAAAAGTATTTTAAGGAGCCTCATCCAACAGCAAAGTGCTAAGACGAAGTGCTAGGGAGCCTCCTATGGGATGAGAATATGGGATGGGCCTTAAATCTATTCCTTCCTCTTCATCTTGCAGGCTAAAAGCATTGAAGACGGGATGCAGCTGATACTGGGTGGGCAGTTCGCGTATTTCTATAGCACCTACTACACGAGGTTGCTCGTGGCCACCAGGTATACGGACAACACAGGCCAGCGTCTTTTGCACATCAGCTCCTCCAAGTATGACCTCTACTCTGGCAACTCTTTCGCCTTCAGGTAAGTATGCTTCTAAGTTGTCTATATAAGTGTCTGAAGCAATAGGCTCATATTCTCGTCGGGTAAGGAAGCTCCCTAACACTTCTTCCTCAGTGATTTTTTAAATATGGATTGTTATTATCATTTTGCACGTTATTTATGCACAGTAAGGATTTGTGTAACAAGAAGAGGTCAGTAAGTGAATAACGTGTAATAAACAAAACAAATCACTTTGGAAAAAGTGATAGGGAGCTTCCATAACCAACGAGAATACGGGTCAAAATAACAATGTCTGCACTCCCGTTACTTGTGCCTCTCTTCCCCCCCCCCCCAGGAATCCTAATTATTTGAGTAACTAATTCCACTAACCAATCCCAGCAAATTTTTCGTTTCTTTTCGATTTTCAGTGATTTGATATCGGTATTTATTCGTTAATGTGAGCAAAATATCAAGGAAACTTTAAA
>JAGKTI010006843.1:20366-39169 GCA_018397915.1 Birgus latro | reverse complement strand
ACAGACGCTTGAGAGACTCTTTTTGTGAAGTTTCTGATGTTCGATGACTGACTGGCAAATATTACATGTGTACATCTGCCAGCTAAATAATTTGTCAGCTATCTTTTTGTGTTATCGTGCATGTTTGTGTTGAATATTTTGTTTGTGAGGTTGTGGTGTGGGATGGCGTCAAAAGCTTTGCTGATGTCTAGTGTGACTAGTGGTGTTCTGTGTGGTGGCCTAAAACCATGTTGTGATGGGGCTAGGGGGATGTGGACTGTTACTAATTGCAATACTAGGTGACTCTGGAGGGGGTGCAGAGGAGTGTGATGGGGTGATGTCAGGAAGGTAATGTGGGGTCTTCACTGAGTTTGGGAAGAGTGATGATAGCACCATGCTTCAAGATGTTGGGTATTATGTTGTGTGAGTAGCTGTAGTTTGATATGTTGGTGAGTGCTTGTATGCCTTGTGGTCCAAGATGTTTAAGGTGTATCTTGCTTATGTTGTCTGGGCCACAGGATGATGAGTGCTAAATGTTGCTAATGATGTGCTTCATCTGGTTGTAAGTGAAGGGTGCGATGTCTGGGTCAGTGGGGAACTGTTTCTTGCGTTGGACGACACACTGGTCGTCATGATGGGGGTTTAAATGACTGAAGTGTGAAAAGTGACTGATGAGTGTTTGCTTGTTATTTGTTTCAGGGTATGGTGTCTGTTGTTGTGATGACAGTGTGACTGTGTTATGTTGCTGCTGAAGAGTGTGATGCTGTTTAGTGTTTTGCAGTTTGTTGGTGTTTGTTTTGTGGTGATCAAGTGCTTGGAGATAATTATTCCAATTTAGTGTTTGCTGCTCTGACATTTTATTGTTTGAGTGTCCAGTGCTTGTATTTGTTGTACGGTGTCTTGTGTATGGGGTGTTGGGGGTTGCACTGACTGATGAGGCCTTGAATTTCTGGTGTGAGGTTGGGATTGTGTGTCTATCTGTTGCCTCTAAGGATGTGTTTTTGTCTGCATTTTGAATAAATGCATACAAAGTGTGCACAGCAATGTTGTTTGTGATGGGTTTACTGTTTTATGTCTGTGGTTGATGAGTCTGCTTGACCATGGTAATTGCTTGGCTGTGGTTTATAGGTCTTCTGGACCAGACAGAGTAGTATCAAACAACAGGAACAAGTGTTGAAAGATGTACTGTACTGGCCTTTTACATCATCCTTCAAAGCCAGGTTATGTATGAATGGGGGCCAGAGGTGAAGTCCACCATCTGGACAGAGCCACTAACCAGACATGCCTTTGGCTCTATTTCGTCAGATAATCAGGGGATTACTGTACTATACTTTGAAAAAGCTGCCAGATGCCACCATGAGATTTAAAATGTGTTCCAGGACTCACCTCATAAACTGTACAAATGAGTAAGGAAACTGTCTGCAACCATGACTGAGCAATAATGATGTCTACTTCCCACTGCAAACTCACACACGCCTTCACACCACACCATCCCACACAGGCTGATATGGATTTTTTCAAGTTGTGCAGAACAGCATCCAGCAAAATTAAGAAATGTCCAATGTTCTTCAGGACACATACTGTATAAACAAAAATATCTGGCACATAAATAGACACCAGCAAGAAAAGAAACACAATATGAAAAGCTATAACAGGTAAGTATACAGGGTGATTCACGAGTTTCTCCGGAAACTCTGGGAAATGCAAGCTTATGCAATTCTAAGCATAAAACACTCTATAAGTATAGGTATTTAATGTAATGGTTTACAAGTGGTGAAATTTTCAAAACTGACTAGTGAATGGGAGGCACCCCATCATGTTGAAAAATGATACGTCGCCGTGTCTTCAGAGGCACATCTTTAAGCAACAAGGGAAGTTCATCTCTGATAAAATTAACATAGACATCTCCTGTAAGCCTCCCTTCAAAGATATGAGGTCCAATCAGCTGGTTGTCAATCATACCACAACACACATTAACTGAAAATCGGTGTTGAAAGTTCCGTTCAGCTGTCTCCCTGGGATTTTCTTTTGACCACTAATGTGCATTACGAGTATTATGTGATCCACTGCAGGTAAACATGGCTTCATCAGTGTATAAAATGTACTTGCACAGCTGAGGATGATCTGCTAGCCAAGTACAGCAATAAAGTCGTTGAGCAAAATCCTCGGGTTGTAGATGCTAACCTTGTTGTATGTGATATGCATACAGACCTTCCCGCTTTAATGTCCTCCATACCTTCGCTTGTGGAACACTTAGTCAGGATGAAATTCTTCTTGTACTGATGCTAGGGCTGCGATGTACCATTCCTACTATGCGTCGTACTTCAACTTGCCTCTCCATGTAGACGTGCTAAAAAACTTTTGCATCTGGGCTCCTGATTGGATATTTCTGTCTGTATTCTCTTGCTGATGCTTCAGCGTTGCCATCACAGAACCCATAGATAAACATCATATCTGCATACTCCACGTTTGTAAAAGTGAATGGCATTGTAGCGCAATGTGGGTGAAACCGTCCCTGTAATAAATAGGCCTACGACACTCGCCAGCACTTGGCGGGAACTGTCAGTCTGCTCTGAGTATCACTGGTATTGCATCTTTGCCATGTTTACTCCTTCAATAGTAGATTTATTTGTTACTTTAAAGTGACATACTTTTCTATGTAGAACAATTACTTACCTGACGACTAATGAAAGAATAGTTTCATTCAGAACGAGAAAAACGTGCAAAATTTAAAAGAAAATTGAGTAACTTGGCAACACAGCAAGACCGCCACAAGCCTGGCCGCCTCCCATTCACAAGTCAGATTTGAAAATTTCACCACTTGTAAACCATTACATTAAATACCTATATTTATAGAGTATTTTATGCTTAGAACTGCATAAGCTTGCATTTCCCAGAGTTTCCGGAGAAACTCGTGAATCACCCTGTTATATACAAGTGCACCACTTACCAACAAAGCACCTGGCAGTCCGGCAAGCAGTAAGCCAAGCTGGTGAGACAATAGGTATCCCCCTCCCCATCACAGACAGCAGCTTGAACGTGCGGCAGACTCGTGTGGTAACCAGAACAGAACAGGCGCGTGGGGAATCAACCAGCCAGCCACCTGAGGAAGATGGCAGTTAGATATTTTTCTTATGTAAAGCAGATATGGCAATGGTGAGGGTGACCTTCACACAGAAACACTGCTCCCCAGTTATATAAATGCCCCCCAGCTCTCTCCCTGTGCCCCAAGAGGGAGATGGTGGATTGCAAGAGAGAGGCAACATCAGCATGTAATACATCATCCTATGTCCAAATGAGTCTGGGGCCACAACAGTAAATATGAATTACAACTCCAGTCTCTTCTTCTTCCTGCTTCTTAATATTCTCTTTCTTCTTTTCCTCCTCCTCTTCCTCTTCTTGCTTCTACTTTTTCTTTCTCTTATTTAACTTCAACATCATCACCATTTGAACACTAATATACCTCATGTAGGTGAGATAAGCATTAGATATTTCTTTTCTTTATGTGGAAAATTATGATAAAACCTCGTTCATGTTTTTCTTTTACATTGTCCTTTTCTTCCTCCAATTTTATTTCTTTTCCTTGTTCCCCTCCTTCCTTTCTCCTCCTCCTCCTTTTGAATATATTCTTTCTCCTTCTTATCCATCTCTTCCTCCATCTTCCTTCCTTACCCTTACACAGCATTATCTGGACATAAAATAAAAGTACCATACCCTAAAAACTGAAGAAAAAAAAAAAGTATGCTCACACACACCTTAAAAATTTCAGATTTAGCCCATTCACTATGGTGTCATTATTTTCCTGCTACCTCTAGACAACTTTACTCAGCCTGATGATGTTTCAAATGGGTTTGGTATAGCCTTCAAAAAGTCCTTCACTATGAAATGGTCCTTCATAAACTGAATACAGAAATCTGCAGGTGGCCAAAATACTGCATAACTAAAAGGGCCAAGTTCTTCATGTAATACCTTGTATAGAATACAGTTCTTTATTTATTTAACATGAATCTGGTTCATTATTTAAATAAAATTGCATTCTTTATTCTATGTGTGTGTGTGTGTGTGTGTGTGTGTGTGTGTGTGTGTGTGTGTGTGTGTGTGTGTGTGTGTGTGTGTGTGTGTGTTCCTACCAAATTTTATTTTTACAGAAACGTGTGAAGCTCGTACTCTCCCATGTATTAAACCATTTTTATTCAACATGTCTTTAAATTTATGGATAGTTTTGGCACAAACTATTTCATCCAGCAGTGCATTCCACTGATCAATAGCCCTATTTGGGAAAATGAATTTCCTTATGCCTTTATCACCTCTCTTTTCATACAGCTTTCTGCAGTATCCTCTTGCTGTTGCTTCCCCATAGGTTATATACTCACTTATGTCTATTTTCACTTTTCCTATGATGTGTGTGTGTATTTACCTAATTGCATTTACCTAATTGTGATATACAGGAAATGAGCTACACTCATGGGGTCCCGTCTCTTTTTCTCAGTAAGTCAAATTTTACTTTAAACTCGTTTAAGCTTTTAGACTGGACAATCTCTTTGTACAGTCTATTCCACAGGTCTATGCATCTATACGGAAAAATATATTTCTTGATGTCCTTCAAGCACCGTGGCATCTTCAGTTTCAGTCCGTGTCCTCTTGCTCTCTTATCCCATACAAACAGATCTTCTCTGTTAATTTTATCTACTCCCATCATGGTCCTGAACACTGCAATCATGTCACTCCTCTCTCTCCTTTCCTCTAAGGAAGGCAAATCCAGCCTTTCTAGCCTCTCACTGTATGACAGATCTGCCAGACTGGGGACCATCTTAGTTGCTGTTCTTTGTATTCTCTCAGTCTTGTTTATATCTTTCTTTTTGTGTGGGGACCACACTACTGCTTTATATTCTAACCTGGGGGGGATCATGGCCACTATCAATTTTTTCATCATCTCTTCATTCACGTAATGAAATGCCACTCTTATATTGTTCAAGAGTTTATATGTCTCTCTAACTATCTTGTTAATGTGTTTTTCAGGTGATAAACTATCCTGTGTGTGTGTGTGTGTGTGTAATTCACCGGGTCGGTCAGGATCACTTGCTGGTCGTGATCGTCAGCTTTTACCCTCCCGGAAGGGAGCTGAGAGCTCATATAGTCCGATCTATGGGCAAGGCTGTGACCTTCACACACGCACACACCCATCCCCTTGCTCAAGGGGGACAGTAACCACCCACTTCGTCAGTGAAACTTTTCGCAACCTGAGCGAGGCGCGAACTCCCGTCTACCAGATGGCAAGCGAGAACGCTACCACTGCGCCAGCGAGCGGTGTGTGTGTGTGTGTGTGTGTAAATATAAACAGAGATAGCCCAATTATCCGGGCTATATGGTGTGAAGGGGTGACTGAATATTCCGAATCACGATTAATCCGGCGGAAACAAAAAAAAAGTACAGTAAGACCTCACTATAACGGACTAATTGGGCCTCGGGCCAGTCCGAAATATGCGATTTTCCAATAAAAGTGACATCTGGACTTACCCCTGCTAATCCGGACTTTTTCCGATATATTAGACATTAGTCCGGATTCCATCGGTAGTTTTCACCACCATTGCAGTATTGTACTGTGTTATACCTTCACTATATTAATCAAATGGTATAACAATACTGTACTGTGCACTGAAAAACATGTCTTTTACTTGTCTTATTGTGGTGAACATAGCTGAAGTTGTCAGGCAGTCCGGACTGCTTTCTGGCTATATCAGACTTTTTCCGATATATAGGAGTTTAGTCCGGTAGCTCCTCGAGTCCGATAAAAGCGAATTCCGGTCTACTGAAGTCCGTTATATCGAGGTTTTACTGTACTGTTTGACTGATTTATTTACCGGTAAATGTACACTTAACGTAGCAGAAAGACCTTACCAAATCTTTGCATATGCATCCTGCTTGTTTCTGTATTTTTCTAGTTTCAGTCTGGTAAATTTCTTTATCTTGCTGAAAAATATCCTCTCTGTTATTATCGCCACATTCCTGAAGCTGTACAGTCGCATTCGTGAGTCCTGATACACATGTAACTGTCTTGTCTGCTGTTGTGCCCACCGATGGTAGGATGTAGAACTATTTCACTTGCTAACCGACCAATTATGTTCAGTGTATCAGGCAGTAAGCACAAAAGTTCCATATTCCAAAAGCAGTGAGCACTGCAATAGACAACAAAAACACCTGTGTATCGGGACTCATGAACGCGACTGTACCTACGACTGTTTTCAGCACAATGGAAGAAACTCAACATATTCAAGCGTGGATTTCGTTTCCCAACTTCCAAACTGGAGATTAAGTTAGCTTAAATCATTAGGTGCAGTTAAGCTAAGTTAGGTCAGGTTTGGTTAAACAATGAGATCAGAACAGTACCTTCTGCCATAACGTTAACTAACAACAAGAGTCGCACACCAGAAGAACAGCTAAAAACAACGGGGAAACAGATTTAACAAGAAATGTTTATTTGCCAACCCAGAAACAATCAGAAAAACATAACAGAATATCAGGATGAACTGATTTAGTAAGGTGCTTTTACTGCTTACAGTAAAGCGTATGTTTAGCCCCCTCAATGGCAGTGAGTTCAGAAATTTGCATGCTCCCGTGGCAGGCCTTGGAACCATTTTTCCTAAGTTCTAAAATCAGTTTCTTTTTCTTACAGATGTGATAAGACTCGTCTGGTGCACTTTTAATTTTTTTTTGTCCCTAAGCCCATCATCTGATTTGCTATGAATCGTGAAAGAATAAAATTAGGGTGCATGTTACATTAACATTAAAACATATTGACGAAAACATCTGGGATGAAGTGACCGCCTGGCTATTGGGATGGTACAGCAGGTTTGTATAACCATACCAGTGACCTTCGTTCCCTTCCCATAATTGTTCGCAGATTTTATAGCTCCCTAACTCAACGACACTGACACCGGTGCAGTAATGCATTGTTCAAGAATGGCAGCTATGAAGGGGTTAATAGAAATACATAATTATTTGTATCGATACTGTCTCAAACATACACATAACAACAAACGAAGAATGAGCAGTAAATGTACACTCAGCTGCAAAGAGCAGAAATAACTGTATGCTCTGTCGGTCCGAAATGTGTTGGGAACCGCAACATTGAACAAAAAATGTGGGATGGTAACTTACGAGAAGATGTGAGACAAAAGTTTTTTTTTTTCCTCTGACTAGTAAACATTTTTGCTTCCATTTCGTCCCCTAAAATTGTGAAACATGTAAATTTTCGTGTAAGCATACAGCCTAATGACCTTGCCAAGTCAATTTATATTCCTCTAGTTTGTTTTCTGTATTTTTCTGCCTATTTTGAGGGTGGTAAATTACCTTTCTCTCACAGCAAGATATCCTCTCTTATTATCATAATGTTCCTTAAGCCTTACCTACTATTGTTTTCGGCATAATGGAAGAAACTTACTCAAAATTAAGGGGCATTTTACATTAGCATTTAAACATATCGGCGAAGACATCCGAGAGGAAGTGACCGCCTATCTCCTTGCGACAGTAGAGTAGGGTCGTGTAAACATACCAGTGACCTTCGATCCCTTCCCATAATTGCTCGCAGTTTTTTTTATAGCTTTTAACTCACCGTCACTGACACCGGTACAGTAAAGCATCGTTCAAGGCCGACAACAACTATGAAGGGGTTAATGGAATACATTATTGTTTGCATCAATACTCTCTCTTTCACACACACACTTAAGAATGAACATAATGTACACTTAACTGAAAGAGACAGAAGTAATTATATGCTCTGCCAGTCTGAAATGGGAAGCAGAATATCTAACGAAGAATGTGAAACTGAATGCTAACTTAAGAGAACACGTGAGTTGGTAGAGTAATTTTTTTCTGATTAGCAAACATTTCTGTTCCATTTCGTCCCCTAAAATTGTGAAACAAGTAAATTTTCGCCTAAGCATACAGCCTAAAGACTTTACCAGTTCAATTCATATTCCTCTAGTTTGTTTTCTGTATTATTCTACTTTGAATTTGGTAATAATTACCTTCTCTTGCTGAAAGATTTCCTCCTTTATCATCATCACGTTCTTCAGGCCGTACCTACGACTGTTTCCGGCATAATGGAAGAAACTTATTCGACATAATAAGAAGTGGATTTCAATTACAAGTGGATTTCGTTTCCCAATTCCCCAGCTGGAGCCCAGGTTAGGATAGGTTAAATTATTAGGTAGTTAAGCAAGGTTAGGCTAGGTTAGGTTATCAGTCGCCTAACAAAACTCCACCTTGCCATGCATGTGATCGAGTTGTGAGCAGGAGGTGTGGGTGGGGGGACAGACTCACACTCGTTTACCCGTGCCTCGCTCGCTAGCAATCGGAGCTATCGTACGAATAATTCTATGTACAGTATTACTGTACCACTGAACCATTCAGTCACGGCGTGGATATACCGAAGGCTGGATAATCCGAGCCTGGATAATCGAGCTTTCACTGTATATACTGTATATGAATATATATACAGTAATCTCTCTACTTTCCGGACGACCACTATCCGGTTGCCTCACTGTTCGTACATCGTAGGCTGATGGTTGAAACACCCCCCCCCCAAAAAAAAAAAAAAAAAATCCAATTTTTTCCTGACCGCGTCAGTTTGAATTTCCTGCACGTGCCGACTGGCTTCCTTCCCACGCTCTCCCCCTCCCGTTAGCTTTCTCTCAACCCCTGTGAAGAGTGGACTGCTGTCAGATCATCTGCGGTATTTTCGTTCTTGTTTAAACAATCCTAATTCACAGTGCTAAGGATTAGTTGTAGTTAAACACTGGTTTACTGGACATGCTTCAAGAGCAATTATGACCACTGTAAAAACCTTAGAGGTGGGGGTAATATTCGTTAACAATCACCACTTTCAACTGCTAAATATTTTTCCATAATCACTTCTAAATCCTCATTCTCTGGTTACATTTTATTCATGCTTTGTGTCCCATATTAGAGTGCACAGGCTGTGAAAGGGGTGATTTTTTCAGTGATTACCATGTCCCTTACTTGCATTCGCTATCTAGTGAACTGGTGAACATTTTTGCCCTACACACCTCTAAATCATAATTTTTCTGGTTACGTTTTATTTACTTCATGCTTTGCGTCCCATATTTGAATGCACAGGCTGTGAAAGAGATGATTTTCTCAGTGATTACCATGTCTCTTACATACGTTCACTATCTAGTCAACTGGTGAACATTTTTGCCCTACTCACCTCTAAATCATAATTATCTGGTAACATTTTATTTATCTGATGCTTTGTATCCCATATTTTAGTGCTTAAGATGTGAGAAATGATGATTTTCATAGTGATTGCCACATCCGTTACTTACTTACACTAAGCTGCCAACTCGTGAACACCTATGCCTTACATACCTCAAATTCATCAGTTTTGGGTTAAAATTCGATTAATTCATGCTTTGTATCCATTATTTATGTCAATGGGGTCTTAATTAAGTGCTATGCATGTCCAGTAGGGAGGTAGGTAGGTGGTTTTCTGATTTAGGTTAGGTTAGGTTAGGATCAAGAATGACCGGTGCTGTTGGTGAACAGTGAGCACCTTTGCATCATCATTTTTCTGCTAACAATTTTAAAAAAGTCCTGGGGTGGCAGCACCGATAAACCCTTTATACATGTATATTTATGTCACGCAAATAATGTTTTCAATAATGACAACATTTTTCTGGCACCAATTAGACATTATTGGCAAGATCCTACTATGGCAGGGTTCTTAAAATCTGTATTGAATTGTCTGCCAAGTCCTCATATTCACCTCTATCCCAAGTGTTTGTTTTGGGTGGTACGGCATGTATAAATCTGCCACCATTATTTTCCCTTCAAGTGTGTTGATCTCTACTGCAATTAATTCTACTTGTGAGGGTATACCTAGCTCTATCTCTCTAAGATATTTTTCTTTGTTAATATAACTGCTCCTCACTTTTTCAAATTTTTATCTCTTCTCCACATATTGTATTCCTTGAAACTCAGGATGTCACTGGATATCCGTGGGGTTAACCCGTGAATCCTGCAATTACCTTTTTTATCCTACCCTGTGGTGTGGAAAAAATGAAGAAAAAAAATATATATATATATATATATATATTTGTTTTTGTTTATTATAAACTTAACAATAAACATCCAGGGCATCATCTGGTAAAAAAAAATAATCTCTCTCTCTCCTCCATCTTTGTGTAGGGCCATGCTTAAGTTTACATAGGGGAGTAGTGAAGAAAAAAAAAATGTTTTTGTTTATTATAAACTTGAAGGTAAACATCCAGAACACCATCTGGTGAAAAGAAAAAATCTCTCTATCTCTCCATCTCTGTGTAGTGCCATGCCTGAGTTTGCTTAGGGGTGGAGTAGTTAGCGGTGATGCACGGCCAGCACAGCCTGAGCTGTGCCTCGCAACGCGACGCTATCCAGCCTGAGCTGTGGCTCGCAATCCATGGGTTAATTTTGTTTCACGCAAATACTCTAATATGAGGTTCCTTTTCTCTGATTTTTTTTTTCTAATAATTTAAATACCATTCCACCCGCATTTGTGTACATCATCTTAATCATGTTTACATACTGTATTTGACATAGTTTGTCTATTTTTTTTTTTTTTAGTCCCTGGTGTTTATATGCCAGTTTCTTACTTGTAACCCTACTACTTTGTAAAAAAAAAAAAATTTACTCTTCCTCTGATCTTTCCTCATTTTTTGTTTTTTGCTTTTTCCCTCTTTCTTTTAGCAGTCCCCATTCCTCCTGTATTAGGCATCTTTTTTTCCATACTTTTTAAATTCCTCTGATTCCTTAAGTTTGTTAGCATTTTTTAGTGCTTCTTCTACAGTGCTCACACTCTGGAAGGTTACTTTCAGGGGCCTTGACTTGTTTCTCCCATATGTCCCTACCCTTTTGTATTCCTCTTTATCTTCATCACAGATGTCCTCTGATATTTCTTTCAATACATTCATTATATTTACTGTCTCCTTTTGGTCTCTAGATTCTGTTTCTTATTTCTTCTTCATCTTTGCCAGTGATTACTATATACAGGCAACCCTCAAGCAACGAACACTTACACAACGAAAAATCGGTTTAACGAAAATTGTTTTACTACCCTTCACTTGCGCGACGAATGCCTAGACTTGGTTTAACGAATTTTTTGGTTCTTTAATTGTTTCAACGCCTAAGGGAATTACGTTTTAATCAATTTTTTCGATATTTTAGAAATTTCTAAGACACTTTTCTTCTATGATATTTTCGTCTCAAATCATTTTTATTTTACTCCTCAAGGTTAGGTTAGGATATCTTCAAGAGTAAAATAAAAATAATTTGCAAGAAAGATGCCATAGAAGTGTCTTAGAACTGTCTAAAATATCGATGAAAAGGTTCAAAATTTCCTAATTCTGTAAGAGGTTGAAACAATAATTTTACCAATTTTTGGTTTACCAATTATCAGCCGAATCATTCATCAGAGAAGCCAGTTACGCACAGTGCAGTGACTAGCAGCTGTTGACAGCAGCGCCTATAGCGACACAACGCTCGTACCAGTATTAAAAACAAAACAGCTGTAGCCTTCGCAAGTTCGCATGTGCATTACTGCACTACTTTTTGCTTACCATGTTCTGGAAGGAGGTAAAGAGAGCTAGACAGGGTGCCAACGAAGTCAGTGGGGGTGTGAAAGATAAAAATGGTAGATTACTAGTGGAGAAGGGAGAAAAAGTAAACAGATGGAGAGAACACTTTCATGAACTGTTGAACATACAGAATGAAAGTAATGAAAGTATAAGTGGCTGGGGAATGGCAGGGAGAAGGAGGGTTGTGAGAAGAGAGGAAGAAATCACCAGAATGGAAGTGGTGGAAGCAATGAAGAAAGTTAAAATGGGGAAAGCCCCAGGAATTGATGGAGTGTGTGGTGAAATGCTGAAGCATGGGGGAGAGATAGTAATAGAATGGATGTGGAAGGTGTGCAGATTGGCTTGGGAGGAGGGTAGAGTCCCGGAGGATTGGAAGTCAGGTATAATTATTCCTCTGTACAAAGGAAAAGGGGAAAAAGCAGTGTGTGGTAATCATAGGGGCATTTGCCTTCTCAGTGTAATAGGAAAAATATATGGTAGGATACTTATTGACAGAGTTAGGGAAATTACTGAGGAATTAGTTGGAGAAGAACAAGGAGATTTTAGGAAGGGAAGAGGTTGTGTAGACCAGATATTCATTCTTAGATCCTTAGTGGAAAAGTTTCTAGAGAAGGGCAAGAAGTTGTATGCAGCCTTCACGGATCTGGAGAAAGCATATGACAGGGTGGATAGACAAGGTTTGTGGAAGGTATTAAGAATATATGGAGTGGATGGGAAGTTGTTGAAGGCAGTGAAGAGTATGTATGAGGGTGCTAAGGCTGCAGTCCGTGTGGATGGCAAACTGAGTGAATCTGTCCATTTGAAGGTTGGATTGAAACAAGGATGTGTCATGTCTCCATGGTTGTTCAATCTGTATATGGATGGGGTTATAAAAGAGATACAAGGTCGGGCAGTGGATGTTGGAGTGGCCCTAGTGAGAGAGGGCAGTGTTTGGAAACTACCTGTACTGTTGTTTGCAGATGATACTGTGTTGTTGAGTGAAGACGAAGGGGAGCTGCAAGGCTTGGTAGATGAGTTTGGGAGAGTGTGTAAGAAACGGAATCTAAAGGTGAATGTGGGGAAGAGTAAAGTGATGGTCTTCGAGAGAAGTGAAGCCAGTGAGTGTACAGTGAGATTGGATGGGAAGGAAATGGAGAATGTGAGTGAATTTAAGTACTTGGGCAGTGTGATGAGTAAGGATGGTAGTCTGGAGGGTGAAGTGCTCGAAAGGGTACAGCAGGGAAGGAAGGTTGCTGGTTCGTTGAAAGCAGTGATAAGAAACAGGGAGGTGAGCATGGAGTGAAAAAGTTGTTACATGACACTATTGTGATACCAACTCTGGCCTATGGAAGTGAAGCTTGGACCTTGTTGGAAGGACAGAAGTCAAGAGTGACAGCAGTGGAAATGAGTTATTTGAGAGGAGCATGTGGAGTCACATGGAGAGACAGACTTACAAATGAGGAAGTGAAGGAACATTGTGGTGTGGTTGAGGACATGATGGGAAGTGTTAGGAGAAACACGTTAAGGTGGTTTGGGCATGTGGAGAGGATGGAGAGTGAAAGATTGACGAGGAGAGTGTATGTGAGTGAGGTGGAGGGGGCGAGAGGGAGGGGGAGGCCGAGGATGAGATGGAGGGATGGAGTGGAGAGGTAGATGAGAGAGGGGGGTGTGAGTTGGGAGCGTGGTAGTGAAATGGCAGGGGACAGAGTGACATGGAGGCGATTTGTTTGTGGCCACCCCGTTCGGGATTGAGGCGTCTGGCGATAGATAGATAGATAGCCTAAATGACCTGCAACTAGCCCTAGCCAACAAGTAGCCAAGGCCTCCAGGAAGAGATTTATGCTCGAGACTAAGCTGGATATAGTAAGGCGACACAAACGTGGTGAAAAACAAACTATAGCTCGCCTCCATGACTTGGCTCCATCTGCAATGTTGAGTATCTTTAAATCAAGTGCCGTATGTATTTGTAGAATGTAGATGTACTGTATGTACAATAGTTGTAGAATATGAGTTATGGAGTCATAAGATACACAAACATTTATTCATAATGAGCAAAGAAGGGTGAATAATAGTAGATGGGGGAGAAAATCGGAAGTCTGGAACCAAACCCCACTGACCCCATGCTATAATGGGCTTGTGCAACGAAAAATCACATAACAAACGGTTTTCCAGGAACCTAACCCATTCGTTAAGTGGGGGACTACTGTACTTTTATCCATTCTCTTACCATCTTCTACAGACACTTATCCAAAGTAATCCATCTTACAAAGAGATAATTTCTGCTTACAATCTGGCATCTCCCTGCCACCTGCCTTGGTGTGGTATGCCTGATGTTACCTCAGCAAATTCCTTGGATCACTAATTTTTTTATATTTACTTTCTTTGGACTACACTTTTTGCTCTACTATGGTGAATCACCATTTAACTCTTCAGCACACGGAGACACAATTCACGTTCTTTGGGTTTGTCCTGGTCAAAACATGAAGCTGAGCAAATCGCGTTCTCAGGCAGAAAAATGTTCGCCAAAAAATTAGTTTTGGGCCGACTCATGTAAAATTTTAATGTGTCCTAGCAGGCCAGTCTAGCGTCCAAAGTAAGCACTTAGCAACCCTGGTGGCCCTGGCATGGGGCAGAACGAATCAGTATTCCACAGTCTCTCACCACCAGCCAGGCAGAAGGGTTGCACTCCATCGCTCGTCCCTTTAAACTTCCTCCATTTTCCCCATCCCGCCTGAGGCAGAAGCCATGATTAAAATATCATTACTGTATTGTATAGTGTTTCTGAATCTATTGTGAAAGTGATTGTGTCTATGGAACATATATATATATTGTTTGTAATGGACTGGGGCCTGTTACCAACCATTAGACCTTGACAGGAGTCGTGTTTGCTTTAGCAGGGTTTGCTACTCTGCATCACCCTATCGCAAATGACAAGAATATTTTACCTATATAATGAAGCAAGTGTTTATATTGTATATGTAGTGCCTGGAATCACTGTGACAATGATATATAGCATAGGCTTCAGTGTGAAATATACATTCGTAGAGAAACATATTGTGTGCATTGCCTGAGTAACTGTAAACATGGCAGAAGAATGAGAGGCGTCAAGTACGTCACACAGCCATATACTTGAATGAAAAGTATTGCTCCGCTCTCACACAGCGACGTTATGTGTGGTTTTGTGCGAAATATACGTACTGTATATAGTAAAACGAGTGTTCGTAGAGAAATATATTGTGTGCATGGCAGGAGCTTGTGCTAACATAGCGGAAGAATGAGAAGTGTCAATACGCGACACAGCCACATACGGGGGGGAGGGGCCAATATATGTTCATCCCTACTTTAAATTTGCTGTGCAGTAACAAACAGCTGTGCTTTGGTGCATAGTTCCTCCAACATCTGCTAGAATACCCCTGCATCCTCCCCAGTTCCCACTTACCTACCGTCGTGACTGCACACTCGTCATCATGGCTGCCCACGTGCTCATTTTTGTGAATAAACAGTGAATACAATGCAATACCTCGCCACTAGACCACATGGGAATTTACAGTGTTGTGCACCATTAAGAAATTAGAATTCAGAGTGCTAAGGACTAAGTGCAGAGTGCAACACTGGTGTGCTGCAACTGGCATGGCACACTTAAGAACAGGATGTGCAGTGTTAAACAATTATACAGTAATCTCTCTACTATCCGGACAACCACTATCCGGTTACCTCACTATTCGGACATCGTGGGCTGATGGCCGAAACCCCAAAATTGAAAAAAAAAAAAAAAAAAAATCCGATTTTTTCCTGACAGCGTCAGTTTGAATTTCCTGCGCGTGCCGACCAGCTCCCTTCCCGCTCTATCCCCCTTCTCCTAGTTCTGTCTCAACTCCCGTGAACAGTGGACAGCTGTCCGATCGTTTGCGGTATTTTCATTCTTGTTTAAATAATCAAAAGTCACAGTGCTAAGGATTAAATGTAGTTAAACACTGGATTACTGGACATGCTTCAAGAGCAATTATGATCACTGTAAAAACTTTAGAGGTGGGGTAAACAAGAAATAAACAACAGTCATGGAGATATAAGTAACCATTGTCAACTGCTAAATATTTTCCATAATCACTTCTAAATCCTCATTCTCTGGTTACATTTTATTAACTTCATGGTTTGTGACAAACAGTATGGTTCTTGCCATGAAAGATCCACTGTTAACATGCTAAGTCTCATTACTCATACAATCTATCAATCAACTGACCAACAAGGAGAAACTCAAGCAGTAGCCCTCAATATTTCTAAAGCTTTTGATAGAGTATGGAATCATTTCCTTTTACCCAAATACTCACGCTTGGCCTATCATCTTTTGTTTCAGTGATTTCCTCATACCTCAGCAACAAAAAGACAAGAACAAAGGCAGATGATGTATATTCAAATTTCCACTCAATTAATGCTGCTGTGCCACATGCAGGACTGTGGAGTCAGACTCAGAAACAATTAAGGTGATGCTGGAGTTGGAGTTGGAGTTGGTAAAAAAAAAAAAAAAAAGTCCCAATTTCGACTCTGACCACCAGTAAAGAAATTTTAAACGTGATATAGATGTACTGTGGAGCTGCTGTCTGTCAAATGACAGCTCCTTTAGTTTTATGTCTTGTTGCTGCTGCAGCTTTTTTTCTTTTCTCTTATTTTCCACATTTTATTTAGGACTTCTTTGCTGTTCTCCTGTTCTTCGTTTATGTTGAACATAAACATAGGTGCTGCTATCTGTCGACAGAACGACAAAAACAAAATGTAACCAGACATAATGATCAGCAGATTTCCCACTGAGTGAATGTGTCTGGATAATTTCTTGATTCTAAAATCTAGAGGTGAGTATCTTTAATACGAAATTACTAGGAATGAAATGGTTATAAAGTGACATGGAAGCGTCTGCCAGTGCCTGCAGACTGTGAGGTGGGAATTTTGAGCATGTGCAGCTCAGTAAAGACCCATCATGGCAGATTTATTGTAGAGAAAGTCTGAGGGGTTGGAGTTGGAGTCGGAGTCGGCATCAGACACACAAGAAATCAAGGAGTCGGAGTTGGACACAAGAAATCAATCAGCCAGAGTTGGAGTTGGGTGTTTTCGGCACCGACTCCACAGCTCTGGCCACAAGGATCAGTCCTGGCTCTACCCCTTTTCTTAATTCATATTAGATTTCTTGTCTGTCACCTAAAATCCCCTTCATTCACATGCAGATAACTCAATGCTTCACAGATCCTTTACAATTAACTACTTCAACGGTCACTGTTCCTCTGAACTGTCTGCTTGCATCCCTCCACCTCTACAACGGGCATGTAGTACCCGTCTAGCAACAAACTCTCATCCCTTTTCCGTCCAACTCTCTAATGCAAGAGTTAACCGTTACTCCCAGTCCTTCATTTATGCAACTGGTCAACTCTGGAACTGTCTTCCTCTGTCTGAATTCCCTACTTCCTATGATCTCCAGTCTTTGAAACGCAGTGTGTCCAGGCATCTCAAAATTAATAGATCTTGAATTTGGCTCTCTTTTGTATTGTTTTTGTTTTTTCTTGGAAGGAACAGTATGCCAGCCCATGGCCTTTGGTTCCTTCTTCCTTGCATAAAAAAAAAAAAAAAATCTATAACTCCCAACTCTGCACAGCAATCTCCATAAATCAAGAGTTATAAATTGCTGAATGGGGACACAACATTGTCTCACTTAATGCCTGAAAAAACAAAGTATATCCAGCTTACTAACAGACAGATAATGCCTGATTCTTATATTACTGTCAATGTAACCAATACCCATACCTCTAACAGTACCGAAATTCTAGATGTTTCACTTAACAGTACCCTCAGCTGGACCTCTCATACGACATCACTTAGTAAAAGTACTTCAAACAAACTTGGATTTTTGTACAGAGTCTGTAACTTCTTCACTGATGAGAAGTTAGCTAAAATTTATGAGGGTCATGTGTGCTCCCAGCTCAAATATTGATCACCCTTGTGGAATGAATATGGAGAGGTTTCATTAAAACAACTGGACATTCATCAGAACAATGCTTAATGAATAATTTAATAACCCAGTAACTACAAATGAATTACCTCCCCTACAAGTAAGAAGGATGTTGTCTCCATTCCACCAGTTTAGAGATACTGTTATGGCAAATGTTCAGATGAAGTTCCATGCATTGTGTCATCTCTCCACGCCTTGCTGCATGCTCATCTGGCAGCACTTATGATTTTACTTTCGCACTGCAGAATGTCTGCCTATCAGAATTCCTCTTCCCCAGATCAAGTTTCCCTCAGAACCGCAACCCACAGCAGTTCAAGTCCAACTGTAGCAGATTTTCTAAAGAACTGGGGACACCTGTAGTCTTGTGTATGGATTTTTTTTTTATTCTGTTTTTCCATCCTCTGTTCTCCTTTTGTCTTAAAAAAAAAAAAAATCACCTGGCCACAGTCAGGAGCTTCTCATCTCTTAAAAACCTAATAAAGTTACTTGGCTGTACCCAGGTAGGTGGGATGCATCATACTGAATGAGTTAATAAATGCCAAAACTGAAACCACATACCAAGGTCTGTAACAATCTTCTCATCTTTAGGATCCTTGTAGCCAGTGAATAGGACCTTAGGTTTGTTGTTGGCACGCTGCTGACGCTGAGAGGGGGAACACAGCTGCTCCTCAGGTAAAGGGGATCCCTAAAAAATAAGGCAGGATTAGTAAATAACCTAACTAATTTATATTTATCTATCTATTGCCAGATATTCTGTATGGGGTGGCCACAAACAAATTGCCTCCGTGTCACCCTGTCCCGCGCCTTTTCATTGCCCTCCCCCCAGCTCACACTCACCTCTCTCATATACCTCTCCACTACATCCCTCCATCTCATTCTTAGTCTCCCCTTCCCACTCCCCCTCTCCACCTCACTCACATACACTCTCCTCATTAGTCTTTCACTCTCTATCCTCTCCACACAGCCAAACCACCTCAATGTACAGTATTTCTCCTAACGTTTAGACAAGGTGATAATGAAGTTAGTAGGGGAGTGAAATATAAACACAGTGTGGACTGATAGTAGAGAAAGGAGAAAATGTGAGCAGATGGAGAGAACACTTTAAGGAACTATCTGTCTATCTATCTATTGCCAGACGCCATAATCCCATAAGGGGTGGCCTTAAGAGAGGGGCACTAACCCTCCACCAACCCACTTGTTGACACGTAGGGAACGCG
>JAGKTI010006843.1:0-15712 GCA_018397915.1 Birgus latro | reverse complement strand
TATAAGACTGTTACAAGAGAAAAAAAAAGAGAGAGAGAGAGAGAGAGAGAGAGAGAGAGAGAGAGAGAGAGAGAGAGAGTATATGAAGAATGAAGATGAGTATATGAAGAATGAAGATGAGCTTCAGGTGTATTTACCTATTTGTATTTACCTATTTGTAGTATACAGGAATTGAGCTAAGCTCGTGTTGTCCCGTCTCCATATCTACATTCATCTAATCTAGTTTTAAATACATGAATGTTTTTCGCCTGCACCACCTCTTCGTCTAAGTCATTCCAAATACTTATGCTTCTATTCGGGAAACTGAACTTTTTGAGATCATTAAGACATCTACTTTTCCTCAACTTGAAGCCATGACCTCTTGTTCTTCCATCATCCAACACAAAAAGATCCTCTCTATCCACCCTTTCCAATTCTCTTACATTTCTAAATATCGTGATCAAGTCACCTCTTTCCCTTCTCTCGTGCAATGTTGGTAACTTCAGTTTTTCCAATCTCTCCTCGTAGGTGAGTTCCCTTAAACACGGTATCATCTTCATTGCCATCCGTTGGACCCTTTCTAGTTTATCAATATGCTTCTTCAAATGAGGTGACCATACCACCGCCGCATACTCTACTCTTGGTCTTATCATGGTCACTATCAACTCCCTCAACATATCTTCATCCATATAATTAAAAGCCACTCTCATGTTGGTCAGTAATCCATAAGTTCCCCCAATAATTTTGTTTATATGCTTTTCTGGTGACAAGTCATCCCGAATAATCACTCCCAAATCTTTCTCATCCTTTCTTTTACTAATCATCTCATTGCCCATTTTATATGTCCAGTGTGGTCTTCTTTCACTTATACCCATTTCTAATACATGACACTTCTTGGCATTAAAGTCCATTTTCCAAGTCTGGCTCCAGCTGTGTATTTTGTCCAAGTCCTCTTGCAGTTCTTTACAACTATCAATACATTTAATATGTTTCATAATTTTAGCATCATCTGCAAACATACTCATGTAACTATTCAAACCCTCTGGCAAATCATTTACATATATCAGAAACATTACTGGGGCCAGGACAGAGCCCTGGGGTACTCCACTAGTCACATTTCTCCATTGTGATACCTTGTCTCTTATTACTGTTCTCATCTGCCTTCCTATCAAATAATCTCCCATCCACTTTAATAGTTTCCCATGCACCCCTCCAAATGTCCTCAACTTCCACAGTAGTCTCTTATAGGGTACCCTGTCAAATGCTTTCTTAAGATCCAGATAGACACAGTCTGCCCATCCCTCTCTCTCCTGTATGACATCTGTTACCCTACTGTAGAAACTTAGTAGGTTAGTAATACATGATCTTCCTTCCCTAAAACCAAACTGTCTTGATGCTATCACTTCATTTTCTTCTAAATACTTTATCCATCTTTTCCTAATAACTTTCTCACAGATTTTACAAACAATACTAGTAAGTGACACAGGTCTATAATTAAGTGGATCCTCCCTATCTCCTCCCTTAAAGATTGGCACAATACTTGCTCTTTTCCAATCTTTAGGTAACTGTCCCTTTTCAAGCGAGGTTTTGATAATGACATAAACTGGCCACACTAACTGGTCGGCACATTCCTTCAGGATCCATCCAGCCACACCATCTGGTCCCATTGCTTTTCTCACATCCAAATCCTTCATCAGCTGTAGCACCTCATCCATGTCAACTGTAATTTCGGTCATTCTCGTCAGCCTGGGTTCCATTTCAGGCTCCCTAAATTCGTCTTCCAATACATAAACTGACTGTAGCTTGTTGTTCATTATTTCACACAAGTCTTCCTCTCTTTCGTATGTTTCATCTCCATCCCTCAGTCGTATTATACTGTCCTTAACTTTCATTTTGCCATTTACAAACCTATAAAATAGTTTTGGCTCTTTTTTACAGTTAGATACAATATCTTTTTCGTATTTCCTTTCCTCTTCTCTCCGTATCCTTACATATTCATTTCTAACCTGCTTGTACTCCTCCCAGGCCCTTTCACTATACCTTCTTCTCACTTTCTTCCATGCTTTTTTTCTTGCCTCTTGTGCCATCCTACATCTGTTGTTAAACCATTCTTTCTTCCTTTCCATAGCTGCAGAAAATTTTGGGACATACTTAGTAACTCCTGTTTTATATACTTCTATCAAAAACTCATATTTCTCATCAACATTTGTGATCATATTCATTTTACTCCATTCTACATTTTGGAAAAAGTTTCTCAGGGAAGCAAAGTCTGCCTTCCCATAATTGTATCTATTTTCTCTGTGTTTTTCATCTCTTTCTCCTTCCCTCACTCCTACCACATCCATCTCAATTACCAGATGATCACTTTTACCAAAGGGGCAATGGTAGGTTATGTTCCTCACATCATTTGGGTCCTTTGTGAATAATAGGTCAAGCCTGGATGGTTCATCCAGGTGTGTGTGTGTGTGTGTGTGTGTGTGTGTGTGTGTGTGTGTGTGTGAGTAGTGATAGCTGAGTAGCCTAGGGAAGAGAGGGGGATGGGATAAATGGGATAGGGGATGGGGGAAAGGAGTCATGACCGAAAAGCGACAGACAGGCTGTGGCAAAAGAGAAAATATGACATTTGCCTTGCCTCATCTGTCCATGACTATACACTGAGGTTGGATGACGAAGAAATGGAACATGTGATTCCATTTAAGCACTGTACTTGGATAGTGTGATGAATAAGGATGTAAGTTTGGAGGATGAAGTGGTTGAAAAGGTGCAACAAGGAAGAAAGGTTGCTGGTTCGTTGAAAGCAGTGATAAGAAATGGCGAAGCAAGCATGGAAGTAAAAAAGTCACTGCATGATAGTATTGTGATCTGGACGCTAATGAATGGAAGCGAAGCTTGGACCTTGTTGGAAGGACACATGTCAAGAGTGACAGCAGTGGAAATTAGTTACTTGAGAGGAGCATGAGGACTTACATGGAGAGACAGACTGACAAATGAGGATGCATAGGAGCACTGTGGTGTGTGTGTAATAGAAAGCATTAGGAGAAATACACTGAGGTGGTTTGGTCATGTAGAGAGGATGGGGAGAGAGAGAACTAACAAGGTGAGTGTATGTGGGTAAGGTGGAGGGGGGGAGGAAGGAGGGGGAGGGGGGATGTGGATAAAATGGAGGGAGGGAGTGGAGAGGTATATGAGAGAGGAGGGTGTGAGCTGGGGGGGGGTGAAATGGTAGGGGATAAGGTGACATGGAGGCAATTTGTTTGTGGCAACTCCTTATGGGACTGAGGCCACAGGCAATGGTTGGTTCTCTATCACATCCACACTGCAATGCTCCTTCACTTCCTCATTTGTCAGTTTGTCTTTCCATATGACTCCACATGCTCCTCTCAAATAACTCATTTCCACTGCTCTCACTCTTGACTTGTGTCCTTCCAACATGGTCCAAGCTTCGCTTCCATACATTAGAGCTGGTATCACAATACTGTACAGCAAACCCTTGATGCTCACGGGGGTTAGGGAACCGAGACCCCTGCGAGAATGGAAAATCCGAAAGCATCAAATTAGTTACCCCTCCTACGCTGAAAATATGCCAACATGATAAAGAAAACAGTTTCTGATGCTTTAATGATAATAATAAATGATTACACATGAACATAATACAAAATACAATCAATCGTACAACAAAGGTTTTAAAAATATCTTACAATAATGTCAATATATTCTCATCAGTGTACAATACATTCTCCTCAATTCACCTTTCTGTAGGAAGATTAATTATTGAAAATGTAGTTAAGTATGATGAGTTATGATCGATGTGTGATGTTTACTGTACGTCGTCTGCATCCCTGTTGGCACCAGGGGAGAGGGGAGGAGGGTCATCGAGTCCGCCAGCTGATGAGCTTGGCGAGGCGGTGGTCATTGTGTTTGGTTGCGTTACCCCTGAGGTTGATGGATGAGGGCTTGCACAGTGAGGTTGAGCAGCTGGGCGTGTCCGTCTATCAAAGAATGTGGTTATTTTGGGCTGGAATTTTTGCATCCTTAGCTGGTCCTTTAATGAAATGTAGGATTTGGGGGCAGCTTCAATCTGTCTTTTGATGATTAGGGCATGCTCCATTGAAGGGTCTCACTCCACAAACCTGTTTACTCCATTGCTGAACATTCTCAGTTGTTTGTAGAGAAATTCCAGGTCGAATGGCTCCAGTTCTTTCTCAGTTTCTTCAGTTTCATCTTCCTCCTGCACTTTTACAATTTCTAGAAAATCTTCATTGGTTAATCCTTCTCCAACAGTTCCTATCAGCTCCACTTCTATTTCCTTCTCAGTCATATCCTTGAATCCTTCACCACCAATTTCTTTGGCCAAGGTCACCATTTTCTTAACTTCAACGGTAGCAGAAAGGAAGTCAGTGAAGATCTTGACAGCTACAGGCCACAGATTATTTGCAGCACAAATTTACACATTTCCTGGACAGTTCATCGTGAGCCTCCTTGATATACTCTATGCAATGAGCAATGTTATAGCCCTTCCATATTTCTCTCAATTTCTGCTCACCACCACTGTTCATAGCTGATCTCATCATCCTGAAGGTGCGCCTTGAATACTTCGCCTTGAACACAGAAATAACACCTTGGTCCATAGGCTGGATGAGTGATGTGGTATTCTTGGGAAGAAATATTATCTCGACATTTGGGTTAATTCCACTCAAATCATCAGGGTGGCCAAGGCAGTTGTCCAACACAAGGAGCACCTTAAAACTGATGTCCAACATCTCCAGATATTTTCTGACTTCTGGTAGGAAACAATTTATAAGCAAGTCCCTGAACAATTCTTTTGTCATCCATACCTTTTTGTTGGCTTGGTAAAAGACTGGCAGCAGGGTCATGTTCTTACAGAAGAGTGCTTTGGATCTCTTGGCTGTATGAAGGAGGCGGGGTTTAATCATATGTCCTGCAGCATTCCCACACAGAAGCATAGACACACATTCTTTGGACACTTTAAATCCCGGAACACTTTTTTCCTCTCTGGCAATGTAAGATCTGGTAGGCATTTTTTTCCACCACTGTCTAGTTTTGTCGGCATTGAAGACCTGTTCTGGTAGATAACCTTTCTCTGCAATTATCTTAGCAAACTCAGCAGGATATGCTTTGGCTGCAACATGGTCTGCTGAGGCACTTTTGCATGTAATGTGGACATTAATGAGGGTAAATCTTTTCTTAAAATTTTTGAACCATCCCTTGTTAGCCGAAAATCCTGGCTTCTTTTCACAATCACCACTTGCACCATCATTATCACTACTTGCACCATCATTGTCACTGCCTGCACCATCACTGTCACCACAGGCACCATCATTATCACCACTTACACCAACATTGTCACCATCTGCATCATCATTCTCACGTCTTGCACCAACATTGTCACAACGTGCACCATCATGATCATCACTTGCACCTGCCTTATTAGTGTCACTGCTTATACCATTGTTGTCGCACTTACTCTTCATGAAAGTGGCATAGAGGTCTTTTGCCTTTTCATAATGAAATCAATACTTACTGGAATGCGATGCCTGTTCAAATCCTCAATCCAGATGTTTAGGGCATTTTCTGTCTTGACCAAGATCGGATCCTTAGTGTAGTGCACTTGTTTAACAGCCTGGGGTATAGAGGAGGCTAGGGAACAAGAAATGTCCTTTTCCTTCTCAAAAATGTACCTAACAGTTGATTCACTTATGCCGTAATGGTGGCCACAAGCAGCATAAGATGCCTTCTTTTATTTTCTTGATTAATTCACCTTTCTCTTCTAGTCATTACCTTTATTTACCTTTTGGTCTTCTTTTGTGCATATCTACTTTTTCGTTGGTTATCTAACTTACATTATTGGGCCATGTTGACAGCAAACTGAAGAAAATTATATGAGAGTGGAGACAGTGCACAAACAACCAAACTTTGGATGGGAGCTGACTCATGACTGAGCGACGCTCAGCCATCTGGTGGCAACCAAGTACATATGCGCACATCATTCAAACTGCATTTTTTCAATTTATTTCACCATTCAATATTACTTATCACCAGCGAAAATTCCGCGGGCTTCAAGTCTGCGAGCATCGAGGGTTTTCTGTACTATCATGCAGTAATTTTTATACTTCCACCCTCACTTCCCTATTTCCTAGCACTACTTTCAAAGAACCAGCAATCTTTCTTCCCCGTCGTACCCTTTCAAGCACTTCATCCTCCAAACTTCCATCCGTACTCATCACACTACCCAAGTACTTAAATGCACTCACATTTTCCTTTTCCCCATCATCCAACCTCACTGAACATTCAGTGACTCCATTTCTCTCAAAGGAAATAACTTTACTCTTCCCTAAACTCACCTTTAGATTCCATTTCTTCCAAACTCATTCACCAAGCCTTGCAGTTTCCCTTCGTCTTCACCTAACAGTACAGTATCATCTGCAGACAAGAGTACAGGAAGTTTCCAAATACTGCCCTCTCTCATTAGGGCTGCTCCAAAATCCACTGCCCTATCTTGTATCTTTTACAACCTCATCCATATACAGACTGAACAACCATGGAAACATGACACATCCTTGTTTCAAATCAACATTCAGATAGAAAAATTCACTCAGTTCACCATCCACATGCACTGCAGCCTTAGCACTCTCACACATACTCTTGAAGGCATTCAACGGTTTCCCATTTACTCCATATATTCTTATTATTTTCCACATTCCTTGTCTATCCACTCTGTCATATGCTTCCTCCAAATCCATGAAGGTGCCATACTTCTTTCCCTTCTCTAGAAACTTTTCCACTAAAGACCTAAGAATGAACATCTGATCTACACAACCTTTTCCCTTCCTAAAACTGCCCTGTTCTTCTCCAATTAATTCCTTGATTATTTCTCTAACTCTGTCAAAGTGTCGTACCATATATTTTTCTTATTACTGTACACTAAGAAGACAAATGCCCCTGTGATTACCACACACACTTCTTTTTTTCCTTTTCCTTTGTACAGGGGAATAATTATACTTGATTTCCAATCCTCTGGGACTTTACCTCCTCTCACACCAATCTGCACATCTTCCATACCCACTCAGCTACTATCTCTCCCCCAAAAGTTTCATCATTTCACCACACACTCCATCAATTCCTGGGGCTTTCCCCACTTCAACTTTCATTGATTCCACTACTTCTATCCTACTGATCTCTTCCTCCCTTCTCACATCCCTTCTTCTCCCAGCCATTCCCCAGCCACTTACACTCACATTACTTTCATTCTTTATGTTTAACAGTTCCTTACAGTGTTCTTTCCATCTGCTCATTTTTTCTCCCTTCTCCACAATCAACCTATCATTGCTATCTTTCACTCCCCTAGTAACTTCTTTATCACCCTGTCTAACTCTCTTTACCTCACTCCAGAACATTTTCTAACATTCCCTCCACTTTAGACTCAAATTCCTTCCAAAATCCTCATTCACTCTCTTCTTACTCTCTCTTACTAATCTTTTCAATTTAATAAATTTAATGACAGGTGATGTAACCTAAGCCAACACCATACACTAAGGCAAACTATGTAAATAACCTTACCAAAGCAACCAAATTTAACTTTAAATCAATCTCATCCCACCTTGTATGACCTTCCCAGACCTGACAATTTGGCCTAGCCTATCCAAACTTGACTCAGGAAATCCACACTCAGTTATAGTTCTATACGACAGAACTTCATTTAACTGGCACATAAGCATCCAGCAGCTCCAATCAACTGAAAGATTCAGAGAAGACATCATATTTATCAAGGATCTTTACCAATCTCTAGGATAAACAAATCTACAAGGTAGTACACTAATATGAAAAAGATTTTGCTTTTCAAATTCTTTCAATATTCACTCTAGTCTGGTTGCCAAGTGTATAGTTGCCATACAAGTGAAGACAAAATTGATAAACAAGCAAGCTTATACACCACTAAAAGTCTAAATTGCTTTGTAAATAGGGTATGCAACTGCCTTGCTAATGTATATGTAAAGAAATACCATGTTTAATTTACAAGAAAATACAAAATTATCTGGTTGTGTGCGGCAACCTGGACCAATGGACTGGTTGACAGTCATGTACAAGTTACATAAAGTAATAAAATGATTAGTCGTAATCATCGGAATATCATTATTTTTTCTCTCAGATTTAATATTTATTAAAAAAAAAAATTGTCAAAGTTGAGATTATTGTACCTTGCATGAAAAATGCACCCTCGATGTAATGTCACAAACCCTACCAGGGCCAAAGCTGAATGCAGCTCAAAACAATGTCTGGGAATCATACTTCAATACAGGTAAGATATCTATCTATGATATTAAGCTGTGATATTAAGCTGTTATTATCATACTATCCATTTCTCCTTTCTCTGAAATCTCCATTCTAGGAGATTTCAATGTTCACCACCACCTTTGGCTCTCCTCTCCTTTCACTGATCCACCTGGTGAACAAGCCTACATCTTTTCTATCCTTAATGACCTAGAGCAGCTTGTACAGCACCCTACCCGTATCCCTGACCGCCTTGGAGAGAGTTCCAACATACTTGACCTTTTCCTAACAACTAATCCTTCTGCTTACACTGTTCATCTTTTCTCTCCGTTGGGCTCCTCCGATCATAATCTCATTACCTCAACATGTCCAATCGCTCCAGTACGGCCTGTGGACCCTCCAAAGAAACGCCGCCTGTGGCACTTTGGAGCTGCAGATTGGGAGGCCCTCAGGCAGTACTTCTTTGATTTTCCTTGGAATGATTATTGCTTCCATGGCCGGGAGCCATCTGAGTGTGCCTTGCGCATTACGGAGGTTATTCTCTAGGGCATGGAAGCATACATTCCTTTCTCATATCCTCTGACTAATGCAAGAAAGCCTTGGTTTAATCATGCTTGTTCTAATGCTGTCCGCAACAAGGAGAGGGCCTATAAGAGGTACTGGAGCCACCCACCCCTGAATCACATCTTTTATATATTTCTGCCCGGAATCGTGCTAAGTCTGTTCTTCGCTCTGCTAAAAGCAATTTCATCCGTGCTAAATGTTCCCAACTCTCCAACTCGAATTCTTCTCGCTCCTTCTGGCACCTTGCCAAAAACCTTTCTAACAACTTTACCTCATCATCCTTCCCTCCTCTTTTCTACTCTGATGGCTCTGTAGCTATTTCTTCTACTGATAAAGCAGATCTCTTTGCTCAGACTTTCTCCTCCAATTCCACCTTAGACGATTCCGGTGCTATTCCTCCACCACTTCCCCCCTCTGATTTCCTCTTGACTGACATTAAAATTTCTTCAGCTGATGTGTTTTCTGCCATCACTGGCCTCAATACTAAAAAGGCATATGGTCCTGTTGGAGTCCCTCCTGTTGTCCTCAAAAACTGTGCTTCAGTGCTTACACCCTGCCTAGGTAAACTCTTTTGCCATTGTCTCTCAACTTGTACCTTTCCTTCTTGCTGGAAGTTTGCTCTCATTCAGCCAGTCCCAAAGAAGGGTGACCATTCCCAACCCTCTAACTATCGTCCAATTGCTTTAACATCCTGTGTATCAAAAGTTTTCGAGTCAATTCTTAACAGAAAAATTTTAAAGCACCTTTCCTGTCACAACCTTCTTTCTGATCGTCAGTATGGGTTCCGTCAGGGACGTTCCACTGGCGATCTTCTCACCTACCTTTCAGACTCTTGGTCATCCTCCTTTCGGAACTTTGGCGAAAGCTTTGTCATTGCACTTGATATCTCAAAGGCTTTCGATTGAGTCTGGCATAAATCTTTAATTTCCAAACTGCCCTCCTACGGTTTCTATCCTTCTATCTGTGCCTTCATCTCTAGCTTCCTTTCTGGTCATTCTATAGCCGCTGTTGTAGATGGCCATCGTTCCTCTCCTAGACCTATCAACAGTGGTGTTCCTCAGGGTTCTGTCCTATCACCTACTCTCTTCCTTTTATTCATCAATGACCTTCTAAGCTGTACATCTAACCATATCCACTCATATGCTGAAGATTCCACCCTTCACCTTTCCATTCGGTTCCTGCAACGTCCATCTCAGCAGTTACTTCAACAAAAAAGGGATGAGGCTATGGCACACCTAATGTCTGATTTGGCTTGTATCTCTGATTGGGGTAAAAATAATCTTGTTATTTTTAATGCATCAAAAACTCAGTTCTTACACTTATCAACCCAACAAAATCTTCCTCAGGATTACCCACTAATGTTTAATAATGAACAGTTATGTCCTGCATCATCCTTGAACATGCTTGGGGTGTAATTCTCTCAGGATTTGTCTTGGAAAGAACATATTACATCTCTTGTGAAATCTGCTTCCAAGAGATTAGGTGTGCTAAGCCGATTCTGTACTTTCTTTACCCCTGCACAGTTGTTGACCTTGTACACTGGTTTTATTCGCCCGTGTATGGAGTACAACTCTCTTGTGTGGGGAGGCTCCCCACATGCAGCTCTTCTCAATAGGGTGGAGTCAAAGGCTTTTCATCTCATTAACTCTCCTCCTCTTACTGATTCCCTTCAACCATTGTCTCTTCGCCGCACTGTTGCATCTTTATCTCTCTTCTATCGCTACTTCAATGATCACTGTTCCTCTGAACTGTCTGCTTGCATCCCTCCACCTCTACGACGGGCACGTAGTACCCGTCTAGCAACAAACTCTCATCCCTTTTCTGTCCAACTCTCCAATGCAAGAGCTAACCGTTACTCCCAGTCCTTCATTTATGCAACTGGTCAACTCTGGAACTGTCTTCCTCTGTCTGTATTTCCTACTTCCTATGATCTCCAGTCTTTCAAACGCAGTGTGTCCAGGCATCTCGAATTGAACGGATCTTGAATTTGGCTCTCTTTTGTACTGTTTTTGCTTTTTCTTGGAAGGAACAGTATGCAGGCCTGTGGCCTTTGGTTCCTTCTTCCTTGCATTAAAAACAAAAAAATACTAGGTATATAAGACTTAGTGTGATAGCTCTCTGAAAGATGAAGTATGCTATGTTTGTGCTTTAGTGAAGAGTTTTGTTGGTTTTAGAGAGACTGATAGAGATAGCGAACCTTGTGACAGGTACCTGTAGGACAATGCGGTAGCCCAAAGATTAAATTTATCAAATTTAATCTTTGGGCTACCATAATGAAGTGACTTACGAAATGAATCATTATATGTATTGCTAGGTCCTAACTCCAGGGGCATATAGTCCTGAAACTGAGCAGTAATACATAAAGTAGATGTCACAAAGACCAGAATATTTCAACGTTTTTTCTAGGTCTCTGTGGAATATTTGGTTATCTGATTTCTAGGTCTTATGTACTGGTGATGTTTGAACATCTTTTTAGTAACAGCCAGTCTGATCTGGAGAATAAAATTTTCACATCCCTACCATTGGCTGAAGCCAAAGTTAGGGTTGGTTTTGCTAGACAGGTGACTGTTAGGTTAGGTTAAGCTGTATGTGTTAGGCTAATACAATTTTTATCACCATATAGGTTCATACACACCTAATCATCTAAAATCCAGTCAAAAATTTGTGTCTGACTATTAATAAAAATTCTGGATTCAGGGCAAGATTTGCTACAGTTAACGGAAGTGTTTCACCTCTAGCTTGACAACTCACCTTGACAGACTTCTGCTTTGTGTAGATATTGATTTAAAGTGCAAATACATTTATTTGTGCTTTAAACCAATATTTATGCAAAATGGAAGTCTCAAAGTGTGTTGACGATCTGAGGAGTAAATACTTTTTTTTTTTTTTGCAAGGAAGAAGAAACCAAAGGCCAGGAGCCCATAAACCATTCCTTCCAAGAAAAAAACAAAAACAAAACAAAAGAGAGCCAAATTCAAGATCCAGTCTTTTCGAGATGCCTAGACACACTACGTTTGAAAGACTAGAGATCACAGGAAGTAGGAAATACAGACAGAGGGAGACAGTTCCAGAATTGACCTGTTGCATAAATGAAGGACTGGGAGTAACGGTTAACTCTTGCATTAGAGAGCTGGACAGAAAAGGGATGAGAGTTTGTTGCTAGACGAGTGCTACACGCCCGTCGTAGAGGTGGAGGAATTCAAGCAAATGGTTGAAAGGAGCAGTGACCATTGAAATAGCTACAGAAAAGAAAAAAAGATGCAACAGTGTGGCAAAGAGACAGACACTGAAGGAAGACAGTAAGAGGAGGAGAGTTAATGAGATGAAAAGCCTTTGACTCCACCCTATTGAGAAGAGATGTATGTGGGGAGCCTCCCCACATATGAGTGTTGGACTCTACACAGGGGCAAATAAAAGCCATGTACAAAGTCAACAACTGTGCAGGGATAAAGAAAGTACGGAGTTGGCTTAGCACACCTAATCTCTTGGAAGCAGATTTTACAAGAGATGTAATATGATCTTTCCAAGATAAGTCCTGAGAGAATGAAACCCCAAGTATGTTTAAAGATGATGCAGGACTTGGCAGGATATTATTAAACATTAGTCGGTACTCCTGTGGAAGATTTTGCCGCGTTGATAGGTGTAAGCACTGGGTCTTTGATGCATTAAAAACAACAAGATTACTTACACCCCAGTCAAAGATAAGAGCCAAGTCAGACATCAGGTGTGCCACAGCCTCATCCCTTGTTTGTTGAAGTAACTGTTGAGATGGACGTTGCGGGAAACGAATGGAAAGGTGAAGGATGGAGTCATCAGCGTGAGTGGATAGGGTTAGATGTACAGCTCAGAAGGTCACTGATGAATAAAAGAAAGAGAGCTGGTGTTAGGACAGAGCCCAGGTAAAAACTACTGTTGATAGATCTAGGAGAAGAACAGTGGCTGTCTACACCAGTAGCTACAGAATGACCAGAAAGGAAGCTATAGATGAAGGTATACAGATAGAAGGATAGAAACCACAAGAGGGAAGGTTAGAAATTAAAGATTTATGCCAGACTTGATCAAAAGGCTTTGAGATGTCAAATGAAATGGCAAAGTTTTCGTCAAAGTCCCAAAAGGAGGATGACAAGAAGTCTGAAAGGTAGGTGAGGATATCGCCAGTGGAGCGTCCCTGACAGAACCCATATTGACGATCAGAAAGAAGGTTATGATAGGAAAGATGCTTTAAAATTTTTCTGTTAAAAACACTCAAAAACTTTTGAGACACAGGATGTTAATGCAATTGGACGATAGTTAGAGGGTTGGGAATGGTCACCCCACTTTGGGACTGGCTGAATGAAAGCAAACTTCCAGCAAGAAGGAAAGGTACACGTTAAATAGACAAATGTGAAAGAGTTTCCTAGGCAGGGTGTAAGCACAGAAGTACAGTTCTTGAGGACAACAGGAGGGACCCCATCAGGCCCATATGCCTTGTTAGTACTGAGGCAGATGATGGAAGAAAATACATCAGCTGAAGAAATTTTAATGTCAGCCATGAGGAAGTCAGAGGGAGGAAGTGATGGAGGAACAGCACCAGAATCATCTAAGATGGAATTGGAGGAGAAAGTCTGAACAAAGAGATCTGATTTATCAGTAGAAGAAATAGCTACAGAGCCATCAGAGAGAGGAAAGATGATGAGGTAAAGATGTTAAAAAGATTTTTGGCAAGGTGCCAGAAGGAGTGGGAAGAATTCAAGTTGGAGAGCTGACAGCATTTAGTATGGATGAAGCTATTTTTAGCAGGGCGAAGAACAGACTTAGCACGAATCCAGGCAGAAACGTATGAAAGATGTGATTCAGGGATGGGATGGCTCCGGTGCCTTTTACAGGCCTTCTCCTTGTTGAGGACAGCATTAGAGCAAGCGTGATTGAACCATGGCTTTCTTGTATTGGTCAGAGGATCTGAGAAAGGAATGTATGCATCCATGTCCGAGAGAATAACCTCCGTAATGTATGAGAAACACTCAGATGGCTTCCAGCCATGGAAGCAATAATCATTCCAGGGAAAATCAAAGAAGTACAGCCTGAGGGCCTCCCAATCAGCAGCTCCAATGTGCCACAATCAACGTTTTTTTGGAGGGTCCACAGGCCGTACCGGAGTGATAGGACAGGTTAAGGTACAAGGTTGTGGTCAGAGGAGCCCAACGGAGAGGAAAGATTAACATTGTAAGTAGAAGGATTAGTTGTAAGGAAGAGGTCAAGTATGTTGGAACTCTCTCCTGCTAACTTTCGCATGCTTTAGCTCTGAAACCTGATTCTTTTTGGTTGTCATATTAGGCACAAATTCTTGATTGGATTTCAGTGTGCATGAACGTATATGGTGATAAAAATTATATTTTCCATCAAAAAATGCCGATTCATTAAATGGACACGGATTTGGTATTTCCTCACACCCCTTTGCAAAAGAGTTGTCATTATGATGAGGTAATAACGACGCACTGCTTGCCACCGCAGCTTCCTAATTTTCAAGTCTCTTGGAATAGAGATGAAACTTTTTTCTGCTGTGATTCTACTTGTGTTCTTGCACAGTGAACAAAGCACCAGTGGTGGTTATCTGCTGACTTGACCATGACAATGCAAAGCTTGGCAAATCAGCAGAACCACAATCACATACTTAGCAGGCGATCACAGTATTGTTTTGTCTCCTGGCTTGGCGGGTTATGACGTCACGGCCACTCGAGGCTCATGCTGCCATCAACCTCTTTTTGTGCAACTTTGAAGGCTTATACAGTAATCCCTCCATTATTCGGATGTCCAATACTCGGACATACTCACTATTCGGATATTGTGGGCTGCCCAACCCCCAAAATGCCAAAAAATTTGGGGGGAAAAAAAATGGAAAAAAACTCGATTTTTTGGGGCCGCGTCAGTTTGAATTTCCCGCGAGCACAGATCGGCTGTGTTTACGCGCGTGGCGCCTGTCTGTCAGTCGCCATTACCCACTCAGTTGCTGCCTCGTGAACACCTCCGACAATGGCGGCTGAAGTGATTGCTTTTGTGGTGATATCCTACCTCCTACAGTGCTTGATACTGCTCTTCACCTTCTTCATCATGTGTGTGATGATGGCTCCGCCTCCTGAGAAGAGGAAGAAAGTGGTTCTGACTCTGGAGAAGAAAAGGGAAGGCTATTGGAAAAGATGGACGCCGGGTGGCCGGCATCACGGATTCGTTGTGAATTCAATCTCCCTTGCTCCACCTTGTTTGATATCAAGAAGATCCGAGACAAACTACAGCAGTACATGGCTGATTTCGCTTCGAAGACCAAACGAAACATGGAGAGGAAGGTGATGTTTAGTCCTAAGTATGCAGACATCGACCGATCCACGCTGATTTGGCAACGACAACAACGTGCAGGTGTGTTGGTACGTGGAACGGAGCTGAAAGCTGCTGCTGAGAAGTTCAGGCTCCAGGACTCGTCACTAGACCACACGGGAATTTACTGTTATGTACAGTGCAGTGAAGTGATGTGATCCCAGTTATGCAAAAATAACGTTGTGGAAAGTGCTGGTGAAAAGTGCTGGTGATTGTAAATTGCTAAGGTTGTGTGGTGCAATTTCTTCGTGTCAAAGTCTGAGATGATAGAGCGAGTTATAGACGGCAGCTTCTTTTTCGTAAGTACCCTAACTTCATTAAAATTCCTTGTTTTGTTCTTTCCATATCATTAATCTCATGCATAAACTGTGAGCAAGATGATTTCCATAATAATTTTCGTGTCTAACCTGTTTTCATCATGCTATAAATGTGTTAAAAAATGACCAAAAATGTTAATCATAATTTCCTGCTTGCAATTTAATTTCTTCATGCATGGTTCTTAAGTGCACTAGCTAGGAAAAAGGTGGAAGCC
>JAGKTI010006842.1:13158-38598 GCA_018397915.1 Birgus latro | reverse complement strand
TATACACACACACACACACACACACACACACACACACACACTACCCCAGCACCCTCCCTTGCACACTCCACCCCAACACACACCCCACACTCTCCACCCCAACTCACCCTCTGCTTCACTTTGTGGCTTTCATGAGTCCACCACCACACACGCCACCCCACCCCAACACTCCCACACACACTCCCCAACACTCCCACACACACTCCACCCCAATACACCCCACACACTCCACCTTGGCACACCCCACACGCTCCACCTTGGCACACCCCACACACTCCACCTTGACACACCCTCTGCGTCTCTTTGTGGCTTTCCTATAAATCCTGCCACCACCCCGCCCACACCAACACACACACTCCACCTAACACACCCCTCTCTTACATTCCTCCTTATCACACTTCCCTGCACCCATTACCCTATCACACACTACCCCAGCACACTGCGTCTCTGTGTTGCTTTCCTATGAGTTTCTCCACACACCCCACCCACACCCACACCCACACACACTCCACCTAACACACCCCTCTCTTACATTCCACCTTATCACACTTCCCTGCACCCATTACCCCATCACACACTCTACCCCAGCGCACTGCGTCTCTGTGTTGCTTTCCTATGAGTCTTTCTACACACCCCACACCCCCCCCCCCCCACACACATGCACACGGTCCACCCAAACACACCCCTCACACAAACACTCTACCCCATCACAAACTTTACCCCAACACACCCTCTGCATCTCTATGTGGGTTTTCCTATGAATCCCCCCACTCATACCCACACCCTCACCCACATACACTCCATCCCGACACACCTCTCTGAATCTCTAGGGCACAGGAAATTAACAATGATTCCTTTGGCAACGGTAAGCCTGACTGCGCGCACTACAGGGCCACATCACGCTATACATTATATTATCGATGTGTATTATGCTGTATTGTTTGCATTATACACGATACATAAGGGCTGTATTCTAAGTGGCAAAGCAGGCTCATAACACTATGGGAGACTGAGCCACAGTATCATCTTATTCCCCCACTGAACTACGTGAAATCAGCTGTAAAATGACAAAAATGAAGACCAAGTTTAGGTAATGGGAAGCCCTATATGTGCATTGATTCATTTCCTCTTATATTAGGTAGTTTCCAGTTTTAGTTTTTATCATTCATGCGACTTCCTAACACCGGATATGTAG
Source organism: Birgus latro (assembly GCA_018397915.1). Classification (NCBI taxonomy): domain Eukaryota; kingdom Metazoa; phylum Arthropoda; class Malacostraca; order Decapoda; family Coenobitidae; genus Birgus; species Birgus latro. Next base: position 37,403 of record JAGKTI010006842.1, on the reverse strand, counting down.
CTTCAGTTATCGTGAGTTTGTTTTCATCTGACGGAACTGGGCCATCTCACTCGCATCTACTCTCCTAGTCAGTCGTGTTGCAAGAGTTAGTGGGATGCCGTACATGTGGTTTGATTAATTTCCTCTTATATTTGGCGTTTCCTGGTTTGGCTTTTTTCCCTCTCTCGACTTAATGACTGTGAATATATGGGTTACACTTATCTAGAGTTTATTTTCATCTGGTGGATCCGGGCCACTCCCACAATTTGACTATCAGGTCGTAGAGCACAAAATTTCATCAGCCTTAGTTATCAGGTAGGAATGAGTCTCTTTCATTACTGCAACCGTTTCTTTTCACGTGATGGAACTGTGCCACAACTTGAACTTTGCCACGACTTGAACACTATGGTTGCATGAAATTCGATGAACTTTTGTTATGAGATGGGATAGGCCTCACTGGTTATACTAGTCAAATCGACCTTCCAGTCTGACTATAACTGGCCACTAACTGAACTGCAAGGAGTTAGGGAACATCGTGGGGTTAAAACAAACTCATTTGTCATCAGTTAGTGTTAATTAAGGACGTTCTTCCTAAGGAACACAATTTTTTTTATTTTTAATACGGATGATTTTGTAAATCTGGGAAAAACTGCAAATCAACTTAATAGTCAGTAGAAGAATATAAATCCGATGTTATTATATCATTCTTTCTACCTTCAGACGATTTTATTCAGCTTAGGGAGAGAAATCAGGTTGTGAAGGGGTTAATGGAGACCGTTTTTATTCCCGTCATTACAAATGCTCTCCAAAACCTAATAAATTCGTCTGGAGGAGCAAGAATAAAACCAGGAACACGTCACTGTGCTGAAGGGATTAATACAACAATTTTTCTATAATCTGTTTGCCAAACTAATTAACACTATATTCTTTTCATTTTAACCGTCTATTTTTTTTTTTTTTTTTTTTTACAGTTTGTACGTAATCTTTTTAAGTAATTAACATGGTATTTTTTCATTTCAACTTGGCCTAAAATTTCCATCTCTACAACTCTAATGTAATTTACCTGGTAACTAATTAACAGTTCCCTACAACTTTAATGTAATTTACCTGCCAACTAACACTTTGTTGTTTTCACTTTAATATGGCCTAAACTACCATCTCTCCATCTTAAGTACTGAGTTGTAGCAACAGATGAACACTAGAATATGATGTTAGTCACGAAGAAGTTCTATGGAATGGATGTAGCTACCTAGCATTAACTTTTTCTGCCACTGAGATACATGACATAAACTGCAAAAGGACGAAAATGTAAGCCAAACTAAGGTGAAAGTGCTATAGTCAAATTGACTGCATCTTCGCTTCATCAGTTCGCAACCAGAATATGTACAGGTCATAACTCTACAGTTTTCCCTCCATATCCCCCCCCCCCTCCTTACCTAATATTCTTCCCTTACTCCATACTTGGACTCCATCCGTCACTCCACACAGTCTCTCCATCCATCCTTCCAAACCTTCTTTCCTTCCTTTCCTCCATATCTTGCCTCCATCCACACATTCCCTCCATCCATCCATCTTCACTTACCCTCATTCTCTTTCTCAGTATCTTACATCCCTCCCTCTCCCCCTCCACACATTCCCTCCATTCATTCTTACACATTTGTCTTCCTTCCTTTCCTCCATTTCTCTGTTCCATCCCTCCCTCCATACATTCCCTCCATCCATCCGTGCACTTTTATTCCGTCCATCCATCCATCCACTTCACCTTTCCCTCCATACCTAGCTTCATACCTTTCCTTCATTCTTCCCCATACTCTTCCTTCCATCCTTCCCTCCACACCTCATCTTTATCCCTCGCTCCATACCCTCTCTGTCCGTCCCTCCTCTCATACCTTTCTTCCCTCCACACCATACTTCCATCCCTTCTTTCATACCATCCCACAATCCACAACTTCTCTCCATCAGGGCCATATACAGCACTTTGGGAAAGGGGATAAGTTTGAATCCCCTACCTCGCCTCACCCTGATGTGGTAAAGGAGTTTGGATGATGATGATGATGATGAATGAATCCATGCTGACTCATTGCCAAATTCCTCCTAATTCATTACCAAAACCATAATTTCATTGAAATGACTCAGTGATACCATTTATATACGATATTTATTGCATATATTTAGGTGAATCTTTTATTGGAAGTGATCATTGGTATCCTGCCTCCCAATCCGTGCCTGTCCATCCCTCTTCTTTCTTCCTTCCTTCTTTCGCTTCTTTTCTCCTTCTCCCTCCACACCTCTCCATCCCTCTTTCCACACATTTTCTCCCTCCACACCGTCCTTACATTCCTTCATGAGACGGTGGCAATAATTTGACTGGGAGCATTCTCAACCTGAAGCCGAGATATCCCTGGTTCGATTCCCAGACCAGCCATGAGACCATTGGGCAAGGTCTGCAATATCCCGGCTTGTTTGTACTTAGAGCTGAATTAGCGACTTGGGTTGCAAATTCGATGGTTGTGTATCATAGTCGGGGGACGATTGAGACTGAATAAAATAATGCATATCTGCCTTAGATCTTACTGCATGTAACAGATATTAATTTAAGCCTTCTTCCCCCCTCCTTTCAGATCAAGACTGGATTATAGCCAAGGTGGAGGATCTGATGAAATCAGTGTTTTTATAGCATACTGAGACAAACTACAGCCTAATGAGACCTATGAGTTATCCTGTGGCTGAGTGCGTTGGCGAGTTTTAAGAGTCGCTTAAGCAGCACCTAATACTTTTTCATAAAAATTTCCAGTAATGATCGTAGATCTTGTCACATTAATAGTTTTCGAGTTGACCCAACTTTGGTGATCAGTTTGGCACTTTTTTTGCCTTTTCGTTAGCTATATGGTAGCAAATAAACAAAAATAACTTCATTTACCTATCTTTCCAATCCTACCCCTGCCTGCCTTCCCAGTCCCTCATACATCTGCCTTACTTGCTTCGCATCATCCATCCACTTCTAGTCTCTCTCTCTCTCTCTCTCTCTCTCTCTCTCTCTCTCTCTCTCTCTCTCTTTCACCTGTTCTATCTATCTACACTATCCTGCCCTCTCAGTCATTCTCATATACCCTGATTCTCGCCAGTCTGCCTCCTCAAACTGCAATCTCAACCATTCTACACGCCGGACGCTAATTCCGCCAGTCTTGCCTCTGACCTCCAGTGGCCTCTTGGGTCAGAAGCAATAGAGAGTAATTTAGACAGCGAAACCTGTGATCAGCCAGAGCTGCACTGAGTGGAGGCTGTTGTACTGTAGGATAAACACAGAGGGCTGAGTCCTTTTCTTGCTCCCAGCCCAACAGCTTTTGATGAGAACCCTACCGGAGACTGAGGGACCCAGTGTAGGGCTGAAAGAGCTGCCTCCCGTGAAACCTGGATTGCACTGCTGCCCCTGCAGTTCATACCTCGAGGACAGGTAGGACCACGAGGATGCTTGTAACGATACCGTGCACTTTCCCTATCAGCATCCACAAATAGTCTACACGCATTTCGGGGCCAGATGGACCTCTTTATTAGAATTAGTGTAATAAAGGCCAATTGTCGTATCCACCCACCAGATACAAAGTTGATGCAGAAAGATCGATATGAAAACGAAAAGAAGAAACCTAGATATTGGACAGACGAAAATAATACTTCATCAGAGCTGTGTAGTGCTGATTCATTAGCGATTTATTATGCATCATACACTTTAATCTCTTGTATGTTACTTATACTTGCTTAGTATGAGCATATTTTCCTCAGTTAACATACAAGAAGCTGTTCAAAGTGTAAGAGGCAAAACACAGCTGAACGAGAGGTGTTGGAAATCAGCGCTTCGAGGACACCCCATTCACGCATGTACTGTTGGGAGCAAAAGTTTGCCATATATTTCTCCTCCTTTACTTCTCACTTTTTCTCTGCTGGTTTATACCCCTAAGCTGAAAGAGGCATGTTAGAGTATGTTTCTCTGCGCATTAATTATTCTCTGATAGATGCGTTAGGGAAGAATGTGACGGATGTAATCGAAGTGAGTAGACGCGGTTGAACTGTCGGTCAGCTTTTGTCCATGACTGTACTTAATATTTCATCATACTTGGATTCTTTGGCTATCTATGCTATTTGTGAACAGATTATAGTTTAAAGTTGGCGCCCAAGCTATGAAGGGAACGCCCCTGCTGCCACTTGTACACTACTGCCATCTAGTAACTCCTAGCACCAACTACAAAAGTAAATAGTCAATATGTGTGTCTCAACTCTGTTGTCATGATGATATGGTGTAGACTATTTTCCAGAGATAAATTGAAGTGATCAAATTGTTCACCATTTCCATGGGAACTTGAATATGTGGACACCAACAAAAAACCAGAAATTTGGCGTGGGTGAGTACTGTACTACTAAGCTACTTTATTGAGGCTACTCCTCTGCTGTCAACTTTGTCACTTAATCAACTCTTTGGCGAAATGTCATAGGGTATTTTCCTAGTTTTGTAATGCAACTTTACAAGAATTTCGCAATTAACTCTTCTTTACAGGTTGGTTTAGGAAGTGTAAGAGTTTTAATGAGTAATGATGCAGAATTTACATTTGTCTGCCTACTTGGCAAACAAAGATCTAATTAAGGAAATGAGTGATCATGGTCACCACTATTCCCTTCATTAGTCATATGACCATATGCTACAGTGAAACTTGAGGCTTAACTTGGGAGTTGTATCAGTCTTGAATCAGTAAAAAAAAAAAAAAAAAAAAAAGTCACAGGTTATCGAAACACTAAAACAAGGTTTGAGTCTCTCACAGACACTGTCTGAGGATTTGAGGCCCAAGCCACCTTCGACAACGGCTTGAGACAGATATAAGTGCTATAGAACTTTTCAGAGATAGGCACATGTTGAGTTGCCACTTGTCAAGGTACAATACACTAAAAATTTAAGGAAAGTTTTATTGAAAGCAGTCCAAGAAAAATTAATTAATATTCAGACACAAAGACAGTCAGAACTTATAAAATAAAACTTTACACATATTGTTTATTAAAGGGTTTTACAACATTGAATATTGTATTTAGGTAAATATCATAGACAGTTTGTAAAGACTTACTTAAGCATTGTTTATTTACAGTTATATGCACTCATGGGCAGGCTGTTTAAGTCCACACTATGTGTACATGCCATACCTTGCGGACTATTTGTATAATTTAAGTAATTTTTCAAATGTGATTGGTAACAAGAAGTATACTGTATATCAGCAGCGGACTGATATAAACAAAAAATCCTCATATCGGCAATAACTTGTACTGGTATTGGCATATCTTATTAGAAACAGCCCCAAGGGATTTCAGGAGATTTGGCACCCTCCTCTGGCTTTGATTGTTGATGTTGTTTAACCCAGGTCTGTTTGGCCAAGCAGATCCATCGACCACAGGTAAGCAACTGCTTGTGTGGGACCGTCCTACAGGTGCAGTACAGTAGATATACCATGTAGGGATGTGGCATCCCTCTGTGGTAGACAGTATCTCACCAGGGTCAGACATGATCCTTCCTGTAGTGAGTGCAGGAAAATATGAGGAGGTTTGGCTGTGGTAATCTCACGAGGTCTTGCCGGGTACTGGCTGGGCTCCATTTCAGAAGGAACCCCAAAATGCCAACATGTCAGTAGTATCATTTTAATAAACAGAAAAAGTACTGTAATGAGACAATTGCTGGAAAGTGTATTGTTAAGCCACTATATAGTTCCTGTTCTATATTTGTAAAATGTAGTTACTGAGAGTTCGATAATGCAGTCAGAAAGTGACATTTCTAGTCAAGGTTAAAATTTGTACACTCTACTGCCCAGATGTTCAGATAATCATTTTTTGAAATAGGACAAAGTATGGGACAGCACAGCCTGAGGTCAAGCTGTTCCAGACACATACTGGTATTACTTTTGCTGAGAAGAATCTACCATGCATCTTACAGTCTACATGAGGTTAGAAGATTCTGAGGGAATGTTCTCAGGTTCCAGTGGTAGGTTGGGGATCATAGATGTCAGAAGTCTGGGTAGGTGACAGTCCATTGAAGATTTTCCACACCTTAATGGGGTCGGCCCTGAGCAACCTTCATTGTATGGTATTGAGTATTGATCCAGAGTAGCAAGACATGCAACAAATGTTCACAAATTGTAAAAGGAAGTTTCTTCCATTCTTTCATAGGGAGTTTTGGAGGCACCTAGTTGGGCATCCCACTCAGTGGGTCATGCAAATAGCTTTTCCCTCCAGCAGCATTTGTTCTGGACTGCTGCAATAAGCTAGGACAAGGGGAATGAGTCTATCAGTTACTGACATATGGGAGGAGACCAGGCTAGCTGAAGAGTAGATCATACACTTGTGCTTGGGTGTGATACTTAAAACATATCAGTCCCATAGATGCAGACTGGTATACAGTATATACAGTAAATATATTTTTTACAATACTGTGCCTAAGATTTTTTTTTTAAATAAATGTATAAGAATAACATTAAAAGTGCTCCTCTCTCCTCAGTTTTATGTGTGCCAGGTTGTCTCTTTTGCCCCACAGAATTAGTAGTGGTCATGGGAGTAGCTGGAAGCTGACTTTTATGGCTCCTTCAGACTGAGTGTACAGAGGATTATATTTTCTTTAAATAAACAAAGTCCTACAGTAGCTTTTTATTACTGTTAATCAAAGAAAAATACCTGTATGGTTATTTATATTTTCATTATTAGTACCACTTTTTTTCAGCAAAGAACAGCTAGACTATTTCAGCTAACAGAAAAATTATTTTATATATAATAAAGAATACTAAAATACTGGTAACATATTTCAGTAATCTACAACTTTGATCATGAAGAAATCCCACAAGCACTACACCTTGACGTTGGGGAGACAGTGCAGGTGCTAGAGGAGTGTGCGGGTAAGTGTTATAACAAGGTACTCTGTGGTACGAGAGTTATTACTTTACTCTGTTCAGTTTTACCTGGTCTGTGATTGTCATCTCTATCTTGACTCTTGAGCTGTAGCAAGAAATTAACCCCTTCAACTCTGATTACATACTGTATTTTGTATCTCTTCACTACCAAGTAGAAGATTTAAAACAAGTCATGGGGACTTGGTTGTAATACAGGAGTTGATTAAGGCTGTATCTAATGTGTTGGCCTTGGTCACCTAATGGCAGCTATCCATGCTGCTTGATCTCTGGCAGCTTCCTTATTCAGTCTCTTATCCCTGAGGTCGCACTCAGTGACTTCATCCGAGGTCTTTTTCAGTGTACCTCTTGCAACCCTACCCCCAACATTTACACTTCTCAAATTTGCACCCAGTTATCATCCCCCATCCTCACCACATGCCCAGACCATCTAAGTCTACCTCTCCTCATTAGAGTACTAATACACTCCAGTCCCATCGTACCTCTCAACTCATCCATCATAAACCTAGCTCCCCACAGGCATTGCACTCAGGTCTACACTGCACATCCACCTAATCATTGTCATTTCTGTATGTTTGAGCCTGTGAATATCCTCTTCCTTTATTGCCCAGGTCTCACTACCATCAAGTATTACACTCCTAACCAATACCACATACAAAGATCCCTTAGCACGAAGGGAGAGCTCTCAGTGTCCAGAGAGGCAACGGCTCCTTGAACTTCTTCCAACCACCCCTCACTCTAGCCCCAGAACTAGCTTCAGCCTCACCTTCAGCACATAACGTGTCTCCCAAATAACAAAACCCTTCCACACACTCGAGAGATTCACCAACAAGATCAATCCTTTCATGCCTGACAGTCTTCACATGCTCTCCCTGACACATCACATACATGAACTCAGCATTATTTCGCAGTCTACCTCTAATACCATGACATTTCTATCTATCTATCTGTCGATAGCCTGATGCCCTAATCCCGCAAAGGGTGACTGCAGACAAAATTCCTCCTAGTTGCTCTGTCACCGACCATTTGACTGCCCTCCCCCCAACTCACTCCCCCCTCCCTCATATACCTCTCAACTCCATCCCTCCAGCTAATCCTCTATCTCCCCCTCCCTCCCTCCACTTCATCTCCCTACACCCTCTTAGTCAGTCTTTCGTTCTCCATTCTCTCCACATGTCCAAACATCTTTTAAGCACCCACATATTACGAACACTGAACGAGATGGAATTAGCTACTTTCCATGCCCTCGTGGCAAATCGCATATGGCCACTCTCCCTCTTCTTTGACAGTATCGCCGTCAGCCCTGGATACCATCACTTTTGTTTTGTCTGCATTTACTCTTCAGCCTTTGTGCCCCATACCATCACTCCATTTCCAAAGTCTTTTCTCTGCTTTCCTTTCATTCTCTACTATCAGCACCAAATCGTCAGCATACAACATCTCCCACAGGATTCCATTTCTGAAGCCACATGTGAAGGCTTCAAGTACCATGATAAACAATAAGGGGCTCAAGACTGACCCCTGAAGCACACCATCATTCTCAGAAAATCATCACTCAAATCCCCATTCACTCTTGCCAGGATGCGAGCACCCAAATACATTGCCATAACCACCGTGACCTGCCACTAATTGATCCCAAGGTTTCTCATGGCCCACATCTCCACCTCCCAAGGGACTGTGCCAGGGGCCTCCTCCAAATCAACAATAACAAAATAGAGATCCCATTTCTTTCCTATATATTTTTCTTGAGGCTGTCGAATAGTGAATATGGCATCAGTGGTCCCTTTGCCTGGCAAAAAACCAAACTGCTTCTCATCAATATTCACTCTTTCTCTAATCATACCATCTAGAACTCTCTCCATTACCATCATTATTTGGTCAAAAGCTTTATGCCTCTATAATTTACTCTTTCAAGGACATCACCCTTCCCCTTGGACATATTTTCAATTACTGTACATTCGTCAGCCACTCTTCTGGGACAGCACACTCATATATAATCTTATTTATCAAGTCAGTGATTAATCGCACTCCTTCATCTCCTGAGGCCTTCATCATTTAAGCAGTGAACCCAGACACACCTGCTGCCTTCCCCACCTACATCCTGCCTTTTGCCCTGCAAACAGTTGCAGTATCGATCAAAGGCCAAGGGCCAAACACTGGATCTGCTGGCTCCAAACCTTCCCTGTCCGTCAAACTCTTCATTCAACAGCTGGTTATAATGCTCACTCCAGGTGTCTTTAATATCCCCCCTGTTCATCACCACCTTTCCTTCATCATTCTTCACACACTGCTCTCCTATGATATTCCCGTTTTCCTTCTTCGCCTGATTTGCCTTCCTTTCCACACTAATTAGGTTATTAAGTAAAAGTCTCTGGTTTCTGATACCTCTAGTTTGAAAAGTTTCTCCTAAGTTGAGTAGGCAAAATGTTGTTTGAAGTTAGCATGATATAAGGTTAAAAGTACTTATTTGGATCGAAGGGGTTAACATTGGAAGATGGTGCTAGTCATAAAGAAATTTTATATAAAAGATGTAAAGTCAAGGTATTGTATTGCCCTGTTCTGCCACTGAGCTACTGGAGAGAGCAGCAAAGGGATGAAAATGTCCACCAAGTTAAGGTAGATGAATTACTGTGCAGTACTGTACAGGTATGGGTACTGTACTGTACAGAGTACAAAATTGTCTGACTAGTGTGTTGTAGTTCATTTTTGTATATAGTCTAGGCTTAATTTTTAGATGTTCTGGTTATATATGAAGATGTATATATACTGTATTTTGTACAGAATTATTGAAAAAGACTTCATTTATATAAATTTTCACACACACACACACACACACACACACACACACACACGTATATATATACTGTATATGTATATCAGCAGTCTGTACAGATAGCACCATTTGAATAGTCTATTAACAGTCCCATTCTGACCCTCTTTTACTCAGCAGACTCTTTCTGTGCTTGCCTGGCTACTTTTCCTTTTGTTTTTATGAGATTTTGCATCCAGAGAACAGCTAGCCTATGCAAAAACACTTAGAATACAGCTTTGCATCAAGAGGAATGGAAAGTGTTAATATGATTCTTGTAATTAAAACTGTGCATAAGAAATATCTCACATTTAAGCAGTCTTTATGTGTGCTTGTGTTAAAATTCACATTTGCGTAGAAAAATAGGAAATTTTGTATTAACCTTCTTGTACAGCTTACATTGCACATTACATTACTATATTGTACTTTTCAGTACAATACAGGCTTGTCACCCATTGTAGAGTCACCTGAAAGTAACTTTACATCAAGCGGGTGGATGGTGGGAACCCCAACCTGCCACAGTAAAGTACAGTATTGCATAATAGGGAGGGGATTACAGAATAATAGTGCTGTTAGAGAAGAGGAGATCAACCTTTTCAATCCAGTGATGGTGATTTCCATCATGTATTTTCAGACAAGTTTTTCTGATCAAGATTTTTTTTTTTTTTTTTTTTAATACAGAAGGGGGACGGACAGATGTATCCTTGATATACTTCACACATAGAATGAAATTCCTTTTTTGTAGCAAGATTATTTTAGAAAGAAAAATATATTGCAGAAAAAGGATATCCATCCATCATCCAATCGAATATTATCTCATCCAGAGCATAGAGGCCTGGTGCATGGCAGTGCAGTCCTGACATTTACAGTGAGAATGACCAGCTGTTCATCCCTGAGCAGTAGTGTATAATCAAGAAACTCCAGATATCCCTCAGAAGTAGACCCCTACTTATCACATTTGACTGGAATACCCTAACTCCCTAGACCATCAGGCATTGAAGAAATTGTACCTGAGGAATGGAGCCAATACTGTACACTACATCACTACACCACAACACAAAGGACCACCCTTGATCTCCCTGTGTGCATCGGGGATTTTAATGTCATAATATTTTCAGGTTGGTACAGAGGATTTTCCACACGCAATAGAAATGTTAAAGGAATATTTCCTGCTCAATTCATCCATCTTAAGCCGTTTAAAATCGACAATGAAGGGTTAGTAAAATACCCAACTTTGTTTTATTAGTACTTAAGGTAAAATCCTCATTACGGATAGTCCTCATTATAAATTTGCTGATGTGTACTAAAATACTGTACTGTAATTTTCTTCACATGTCTGGCATCTACTGTAAATGAGGCATCCCCTGCTGAAGTGATGCAAGTGACATAAACAAAAAGTTGAGAAAACAGCATTTGAAAGTTGGCGGGCTGGCCCACTCCCCCCGCCCTTGGCTCATTTCACCTCTAGAGCGGGAGTGAAGCAAGGAGCAAATCGGTGGTTCTGACCTCATTTCCAGCTCCCATACGCTGTTTTCTTGGGTTATTATTGTATCTAATATAACTATCACCAAACAATTTTACTAATCAAAAGAAGATTTGTCAGAGTTGCGTGGATTAAAAAAAAAAAGTCCTCTTTTACCCATTAATAGTAGTTATTTCAAACTATCTTACCATAATACTGTTGATGGTGAAGAAATGGTTGATGAAGACTGAAGGCCCACCCAAGGCATTGCGAGACCTTGACCGTGATAATAATATTACTGAATTTGACTATGTTCTTCTAATACCGTGCTACTCCATTACTTAATAATATATTCTTGAGGTCAGTGCTTAATAATTTCCTCTTCATAATACACTGAATATTATTTTCTTGTAAATTAAAAAAAGAGGTAATATAAAACTCATAATGACTTCTCAAAATAATATTTTTCTTTTATGTAGCCACGTACACACAACTTGCTTTTTACAAAAAAAAAATAATAATAATGACTTTTCTTTCATAATAATATTTTCATTATTTTTTCTTAACACAGACTTAACACTGTCAGCCATTGTAGCAGCCGTACAGGTCAGAAAACCACACACAAAAAAGAAGAAAAAAGGGTAAACCAGTTGTCACGAGGCGGGAGCTATGGCTGATGCCGCTGTTGCGCTCCCATTGGCTAGCGGGCACCATGCTGCTAGCATGCTGATAGGTTGGGCACCTCTCTTGGGCTCTTGCCTTACTACAGATCGGAAAGTAAAGTCGTGCAGCATTTCCGCCAAAAATTCGTGGTTTTGTTTATAATTATGGACCTTATGACCATACCACTTCCCTGAATCACTTTGGTTCACTTACTTCACATAGAGCTATTATTGTAATACTCGATGCAAGTGAAAACTAAATTTCGACTAAGGTGTTGCTTGCATCGCTTCAGCAGGGGACGCCTCAAATAGGGGGAACTAGCAAGTCAGATTTATTAGTACTAGCAGCAATGAAACTTGTACAGTATAGACAGTTTTTCTATAAATTATTATGGACCTAGAAAATAAGAATGTCAAACTGTGCAACAGGTAATGAGGACTCTCTGTACATCATTGTAGCCTCTTTTGTTCATTGCATGATTTTTCATTGTCCTATTATGTCACAAAAATTGTAGAATGTCATGTAAGTTTTTGTGTTGTTTGCTTACTTATGAGAATTTGTATTCATAGTCCCTTACTGAGTCTATAAGATTTTGATGATGTTTCTTTGACTTAGCTACTGTCTCCAGTGAGCTAAAATGAATGAACTATTTTTATAGTAACTTTTCATACTACTGTATACTTATTTTGCATGTAATATTCCCAAAGAGAAGGTACATCACAACTCCAGAGGTAAAGTCCAGGTTGAAATTGTCAGACATTATGTTGTATTAGATGTTATGGCTTTGTGTCTTAATATTACAGTACTGTGAATTGTTCAAAAGGAAGAATTTTACCCACCATGGTATATATGAATGTGTATGTTCTGTCCCTGTTCTGTGAGGGTTCAAGTTGAGTCAGAACAGTTTGATCTCTCCCAGTGTTCTATACAGTTTTTTCAGATGTGTGTATAATTCTTCCATGCTATTTATCTCTTTTTCCATCAATGTTCAGCGGTCGTTAAACTTCCAATCTGTAGAATACTATCAACTGTACCATGGCTAACCCATGTACAATGCTGTAGACATGTACCATATTGTCAGTGATTGTATACATATGCTGTACCTTGATAAGTTAATAGTCTGTCTGCCCTATTTTTCAGTACTGCACCAGATAGTAGTAATTATAGTATTTGCAACCCAGGCTCATTGGAATGTGAGCCCAGCAGTCAGCTCACTGAAGTTGCCCTTCTTCTACAGTCCACAGTTCTTCTTTTGGGGGATAGGGACAATTGTATTACCAAGCACTGGAGTTGGCCGATTAAATCATTGCCAGTGCTCCATTTAAATAAATTTTCTTTCATTTTTCCTCCCCCAAAGCATAAGATCCTTAAAATTATTTAGCTTAACTGACCAGAATATTATTGCATATTGTAATTACTATAAAGGGCTATTAGTAATATACAGGTATTTATGTATGAAATAAGTCTTGGGGAAAAAAATGCAAAACATTGCTGTAGCCATTTTATAGATGACTGCTTGCTGCAGTACTGTACTAAATTGCTAATAATGTTTGAGTTGTTTGATAACTGCAAAGAATATATGGAAAGTAATTTTTGTATGATCACAGGCTGTATGAGACTGTGACACCAGTTGAAGATCCAGTTGTACAAGAGGCGGCCTGTGTGTTGCGGGAATGGAACCAAATATGGAGGAATCTCTATGTAGTGAGTATTAACACTTGGTGTGACAGGGTCTGAGCCACAGTGAATAGGTGCGTTGAGCTGAGCCATGGTGAATAGATGCACTGCTCAGTAAGGTGGTGTTTCTTGGCACATACTTTTCTGATGGGGTGAGCATATGGCTTTGAGATATTTGCCTTGGTGCCCAAAATAGACCTGAAGTTAAGCAATATGTAGCATTAGCCTTTTAGAAGTGTAAATAATCACCAAAAACCTCTCCTGTACTGACAGCAGAAGTTACAGCTTTGCATTCAGCACTGAAATTACATTATATTTACCTATACCAAGTGCACCATGGCCTTTTTTTTCTCTCATCCTTTTTCATATATTGGACTGTAGTTGGATCTGTCTACAAGCAGTCTGATTTATTAAAAGCTTGTTTATGTTAGTCTTTTACTGTTTTCAGACTCTTTTAATTTGCTGTAGTTAAGATTTTTTATTATTTTTTATCCACTCAGTGTAATGCTGCTTTGGATGCCTGCCCTTTGCTCTCCTCCTTGCTTCCTCTTCTGTTTTTCTTTCCGTCATTGTTTCCTCTTCCTTCTGCCTATGGGTGACTTTATGCTCCCTCTTCTGTCTTTCTCTCCTTCATTTTTTTCTCATCCCTCTGCCTATGGGTGAGTCTACACTGAGTGACATGCCAAATGGTTTCCTGTACACCAGGAAACCATTTACTGCACTGGGTGGTAACTATATACCCAGATTGTGGCACTTTGTGGTTTAGTGGGTAATTAAGGTGCTCCAATCGGATTGAGCTTGTGCAGGTTTATATCCAGGGGGTGGTTGGTGATTATTGCTCATGTAATGCAACTCAGGAATGAGTGAGGCTGGTCAGTCTCATCTTAAATGTCAGGCCCAACTTGCCTAGCCCCGGGCTCCAACGCTCCTCACTGGGCAACATAAGATTGGATGTTCATGATAGATTTTTTAAATTATTATTGTTATTTTTATTGTTACCATCAGCAATGAAGTTGGAGGAAGTTATGTATTCACTGCTGTTTATTTGTTTGTCCACATGATATCTCAAAATGTTACAGGTGGATATCAGTGAAATTTTATGGATATGTGGGTCAAGGGTCAAGGAAATTTTGGTGGTGATCTGAGTTTGAGTCCTTGTTCAGTACTTTTGTGTGTTTGTCCACAAGGTATCTCAAAAGATTATTGATGGATTTCAGTTAAATTTTGTGGATGTGTGGGTCAAGGACCAAGGAAGAGTTGATATATTTTAATGGTGATATGAGTTGTCTGGTATAGGGGTAGGTGGAGGCATATGCTCTCTGAGTATCCTTTACTTAGTATTGTTGTTGATAGTTTATGCTTTTTGTGCAGGGGTATGGAGAATAGACAGGGAAGATAATTAACAGTATCCAAGTATTGTGATGCATTGTAAAAAAAAAAAAAAGAAAAAAATGGGAATAGGGGACTTACCTTTGTACAGTATTCAGGTAAGATGTGACAGCTATACTAGGGATTGCAGTTTATAGTTGGTTTGTATCAAGCATTCATATAATTCTCTCTTTATAGCAACTTGGGACACCCCATGGGGCCCCAGAGCTATGGGATGCTGTACGCAAGGCCATGATGGATGTGGCCGACTGGAGAAAGCAGCTCATCACAGGTACCTTGACCTTCGATCAAATCACTCAGTACAAGCTCAAGATCACTCGCAAGATCGACTGGGGAAACAGGTTTGTGTATACCTCTTGATGAAATTTTGTAAATACAATAAGATGTCTAGCATGTGGAGTGAAGGAATTTGTTTATCATATGGTAGAAGAGTGTGTGCTTTATGTGCCATCATATTGGGCTGATTTCATGTTGTTACTTCATCTTGGTCTTTTATGACCTTATTGTCTTCTCCAGAATATTCTGTACCTTAAGAATGATGGTCTTCAATTATAAGAATAAAAATAGTATGATGGTCTTTAATTATGATAAGAATATAGTATGATGAACCTCCTCAGGATGAGCTGCCCTCTTCTAAAGAATGGGATGCAGCATAGCTTTGTTATTGCTACCACTGAAAAAAAGGGATAGAAGGAGCATTTACATAGATTGTGTGAAAAGTATAGTGCTCTGTATTCAACTTGTTGTGCAGGAATTTTATTTAGATGTATTAGGGTTTAGACTCATTGATACCAGAGCTGTTCATGAGAAGTTAAAGACTTATTAATTTGTCATATTAATTTTTTTTCTGAAACCTTTTTTATTACATTTACTACGATATCCACCAAGTTGTATACTTACTATGTTTTTTTGTCTTCCTCCACCTGTTTGTGGATCATATTTGCACTTGTGAAAAGGGAAAAATCAGGTTACCTTGATGATGATGATGATGTTGATGTCATTGTTGTGACAGTGTTTAATCCCTTCAGGCTAATGATGTACTGTTTACTATTTTTACTGCCTTCAGATGTTTTAATTCAGCCTGAGAGATACTTCTTGAACTGCAGGAGTTAGATGCCACTTTCATTAACCTCTTCAGTTTGAAAGAAGTTTTCAAACCCCCCCAAAAAAAATAATAATAATAAATGGATGTAGGAGAAGTGAAATAAGAAGTATGGTACATCACCAGATTGAAGGGGTTTATCATAGTACAAAAGGGTGATTTGATTCAAATTAGTTTTTTTCATTCCTAACTTCAGGAAACTTGGGCTGGATCTGGTGCCTCGGGTGGATGGAGAGATGGTGGATCCTGATGCTGTCAGTGTAGTTGAGCTGTATCAAGTGGTATGTGCTTTATCATAGTTACTTTCACTTGTAGACAGTTAATTTTTTCACTAGCATACAAGTAGAGAGGGATGCCTTTTCATGGTCACACAGATACAACTGGATGGCTCTGCTGCCAGGTTATATGAATGTCCCTCATCTCCTTTATCCCATGAAAAGAGAATGGTGGACTGCAGGAGAAGGGCAACTTCATCCTGCAGTCCACTGGGTTTGTGTCAGGATGAGCCAGAGGCCACAACCACAGCAGCAAATATATGGAGAGCCCTTGCTATAATTTTTTTTTTTCTTTTTTGGTGGTAAGTGGTGGTGACCATCATCCATTCACTAATGTAGTGCTGCCTACTTTTCTTTTTCTGTGCCTACTCTCCTCTCTTCCAATTTCTCCCAGCTGTCCCGTCACTTCTTATTGCTTTTCTCTCTTTTACAGGTGGCTTTTCATTGAGTGACAAGCCAAATGGTTTCCTGTAAGCCAAGAAACCATTTACAACGCTGAGTGGTAACCATATAACCAAACCATACGTGCTCCCTTCATGTCAGCAGTGGGTTGGTGGAGGGTTAGTGCCCCTCCCCATAAAACAAATAACTCAAAGTCAAATGGCCACCCCTTACGGGATTATGGCATCTGGCAATAGATAGATAGATTTTATTTTTTTTAGTCTGTGGTAATTTGCAGAAAAATTACTTTTTAAAGTTGCCTTGTTATGTTGATAACTTCTTCAGCACAAGTATGTTGGTTTTTTATGCACCCTCTCACCAGATTACTTTATTTAGCAAAAGGAGAACTACCTGATACAGAAGGGATGAATCAAGGCTGTATCTCTCTTCCCTAGTTGTAGAAGTCTCTTCAGAGTTGAATAAGATTGTCTGGGGGTAGCAGAAATAAAATAGAAAATATGTCATCTGATTGAGGGAATGAAATAGTTTAGCTTCTCTAGTAGAATCATGCATGCAGATCAGTGTTATTAAATAAACCTATAGGCCTGAAAATAATAGAGAAACATCAGTTGCTTCGGATATATTTTAATAATGTTGGACCGAATCTGGTAGAAGATTAGAGGTTCCAGTAGGTCTTGCGTTGTATGATACAAATTGTATGAGAACTTGTGTTACAATTTATCAGTATGTGATTGCAAGAGACTAGAAGTTTACTGTAGACTTTTGTTGAAAAAATTTTCTTGGTCTGTAATTGTTGCCACAGTGAGTAGAGTTCCCGTATCCTGTAACGTTTATGTGCTGCATATATATAACTAATACAGTGTTTGGTAATTTGTTTTTCAGCATGCCCAAAGTGCAGAAGCATCACAAGCACACTCCCAGGTAATCCAATATATCTTTATGATGTATTTAAACATTAGCCATCCCTACATTATAAGTAAAAATGTATGATAAAGATGGTAGGTTTAGAGTGTATTTGACAGTGGAGAGGGTTTGGTTTTATTCTATTTTGAAGATGATGATGATATATACTACCACACACTTTTTACAGTAGGTAGCTAGGTTGCTCTTCTTTCTTTCTTTCCTTGTCTTTATTGGGTAATTGGAGTACATGTGTATGTTTTTTTTTTTTTTTCCAGGGCCTTGGAACATTGGCAAAAAAGAAGGAGAGAAGAAAAGTCCCCAGTCATCATTTGTTCTTCTGCATGGGACACTTCTCTTACCACCTGGGGGAGGATGTGGAGCTGTTCTTTTCTTTGTATGATGCAGGGAAGGGGAAGTATATCAGGTGAGGGATTGATGACTTATACTGATACAGTATACATTAATAATAGCTGCCATGGTGTAGTGGGTTTGAGTACACGCTGTTGTCTGAGGGGCCAGGTGTCTGATATTGCTCAAGGGTCATCCAAGTAAGGGCATTGCTTTAGCCCTCCAGAGGAAAGTGTGTGGCATAAAAACTGTATACAGGATATTCGTCTCTCTAGTAATTTACTGAAAAATGAGAGGAAAGTTGAGGGAACTTAGTGTGAGGCAGTAGGTTATAGAGATAAATAATTATACTGTACTTGAAACAGATGTCATCACATATTTTAACTGAAACAGTAAAAGCTTTGGAAATTTTTAGGAATATTTTTTTCATGTGGAGTAGTACAGTATTGGAATATAATGCATATCGATGTTTTATTCAGTGACCTTAAGAATTGTAATGCACGGCACCATGGAAGTCATTAATAAATATAATTACATGCTAAAAGTGGCAGGTATTTTTGCTGTGTTTTAGTAGATAGTACTAGATAAGTTTTCTATTTTTTTTCTTTCTTTCATTAAGGATTCTAACATCATTCCCCATTTGCAGTGAAAGATTTCTAGTCAAGCTCTCAAAGGAAGGATTTTCCAACTATGTAGAGAAAGTCCAAACCAACTGCACTATATTTACAGTAAGTTCTCTCTTAGGTTCTGTCTTACTTGCTTTCTGAATTGACTTAGATCTTTTATGCTTATAACTGTTCAAGAACAGTACAGCTTGATAGCCACTTTCAGCCATGATAAGAAGTTCACTGACACTTCCCTACCTGCTGTGGCAGTGGAAGGTGCTAATGAAGAACACAAATATTAGGTTATGGGAAGGAAAAATATAAGACAAGGCAGTGCTGGCATAGGATTGTCAGCAGTTTTACTTATTATGAAACACTAATAATTATTGTAAATTACTTATTGTGTTTGCAATACATTCACAAGTAAGGGAATATGTGTCAGATTATTATTCTGTTGTGCTGTTATTATGTATAGTAACTACTCTATTATTGTTAACAGGAAATGCAACAGATAATATACACTAGTATTTTGGTTGTTTGTAGCTAAAGTGTTGGCAAATAACTTGATAACTTTTCTCCTTCAGGATCTTGGAAGCGGAGATCTGACGTCAGATTTATATATTGTTGCCCATGTAATACGAGTGGGCCGAATGCTGTTCTCAGAGTCAGTTAAGAAATCCTCATCCCATAACTACAGACGGCCATATGGTGTGGCCCTGTTTAGGTTATCATCGTCTGTGCTGCAGGGTGGTGAAGGAGAGGTAGGCTGTTGTTTATTTTTGTGGTGTTTTTGATCTAATCAAACTGGTCCACTCCTGCAACTTGAATTAGTTACTAATGTATGGTTCCATAAAATTTGATGAGTCTTAGTTATAAAGTAGGAATGAGCCTCCTCGGTTACTAGTCAGTCAGTTCTGCAGTCTGGCTACACTCAGACATTAACTAGGCCAAAGGGTTGTGGGATCTTTATTCAGCTCCAAGTAAATGTGGTATATACTGTACAGGTATACCTCACTTAACGATGAGACTTGTAATCACTCTTTCACAGGTGGAGGTCCGCCATGTCACATTTTCATTCATTCATTCATTCACAGGTGGAGCTGACTGCAAAGCTCTTCTCATCAGATGAAAAAGACTTTTGGCAGTTACCTGAACTTATTCTCAAGAAGCAGTCCAATAAGTATTCAATATTGTCCAATAATGCTAGTTATGGTAAGAATAAATGTTTAAAGTTGATTAGTTTAAGAGAAAAATCATTGTACCGTAAGCCTTCTTTATAACTTTTTTTTTTTTAAGTGTAATTTCTCTATTATTAAGTCTACGTTATTAAAGAAATACTGCCTGGTAAATATTATTTGTACCTTTCAAGCTGATTTGTCAGCCTGGTAAGTATTATTTATACCTTTAATGCTGATTTTTCAGCTTGGTAAATATATTTTTACCTTTAAAGCTGATTTGTCAGTTGTATTGGAAGACATTTCTGCCTAATTAACATGACTGTTTGTAGACTTGAATGAGTTGCTTGATGAAGTATGATGGGATATAAGGCCATATTACAAGTTGATGACAGTTTATGAATACAAGGTCCTACTACAATACATATTGTATACAATGTTTTGTGTACCCTCATGAACTCTGGTTTCTGCTTGCTTCCTGCCTCTGTCAGTGACTGGAATGGAGTCACATCCAGGGTTTCACACTGATAGATCTATTGTCCAGTGTTAAAAACTTAAGGGTGTAGTCCAAAGCTTTGATCAGCTACACATGGAACAGTTCATGATGATACTCAATGATCTGTTGTTCACTGTAAAGAACTGAAGTTGGTACAGTGGCTAATTTGAAACTTTGATTAACTACACAAGGAACAGTTTGTGATGACACTTATACTCATGCAGTCTAAAAAAAAACTTTGAACAGCTAGCTACAGATCTTCATTTGGAGTGAAACCAAGAATATTATTTCTTTTTTCAGCCAGTGGTAAGATCAGACAGAAAAAGTGAACATACACAGTGTAGTCTAACGTGCTTTTTTTAGAACTTGCTTTATGTAAGTTGCTGGCCACTAAGAAGTTTGATGGAGTTTTTCAGATGTATAGATTTCTGCTTCATCTTTTACAGTTCTCTCTAATAGGTCCTGTAATGTTCATCCATCAGATGTGCTAATAGAAATACGGTGCAGCCTCATTATGCAATAGACTTGTGTCAAATGAAGACCTACTGCATAACGAATTATCACATAATGAGGTCAGTATAACATAGGTTCAGTGGGGTTAGGGAGGGCGACCTCAACCGCGAAGCCTAAAATGACCTGAAAAAAAATCCGCCACCTGCCAAAAGTTTGTCCTATGCCGGTACAAGTTGTCATCAAGAGTCCCTCGCCCCCCAGGATTGGGGACAGTTGGAGGGCCTGGATGACCACTCTACAAAAAAAAGATATGGTTTCACTTATGTCACACACTGCACTATTTATTAAGTACTTGTGCCACTATTTGGCGAGAGAAATGGTGTTTCAGTGGCTGTTCATGCACTGAATGAAGTTCTTGGTGCAGTCAGCAGTACAGAGGCCTAAAAGGGGAATGATGGTTACATAAGTTTGACTCGATTTCCAGGTCACAAGCTTCAGGATTCACATGAAAAAAGTATCACTTCACTTAGTATTACATACTGCACTATTTATAAAGTACTTTTATTTGGCAATAATAATAGTATTCCAGTGGCCTTTCATGCAAGAGTAGAGGCCCATAAAGGGGATGATGGTTACGTAAGGTTGACACACTTTCCAAGTCACAAAAGTTTTAGTATTTCATGCACAAAAAAATATCATCATCATCATCATGTAATCCTCTGTTGCCTCATGTGGAGCATAGGAGCTTGGGGCTAGGCAAGTTGGTCTTGACATTTAAGGTGAGAGTGACCAGTCTCACTCATTTTTGAGTGGCATTACATGAACAATATACCGCAACCATCCCTTGGATATAAAACCTGCACCAACTCAATCTGATTGGAGCGCCTTAATTACCCACTACACCACCAGGCACAATAGTTTGGTTATATGATTACCACCCAGTGCAGTAAATGGTTTCCAAGTGTACAGGAAACCATTTGGCTTGTCACTAGGTGCAGAGTCACCTGTAGACAGAAGGAAGAGGAAAGAGTGAAGGAAAAAAAAACAGAAGAAGAAGAAACGAAAGAGAGAAGGAAGAGTGGAAAGGGCAGGCACCCGAGAGCTGCACTACATCGAGTGAGCACACCCACCTGTATCACTTCAATTAATATTGCACACTGCACCATTTGTTAAGCATTTGCAGTTATTTGGCAGTAACAATTGTTTCAGTGGTATTTCATGCAAGAGTAGAGGCCCAAAATGGGGATTATGGTTATGCAATGTTGACACGATTTCCAAGTCAAAAGTTTCAGTATTTCACTCACAAAAAAACTTGCACTGTTTCTTGGCAATAATAATAGTGTTCCAGTGGTCTTTCTTGCAAGATTAGAGGCCCCAAAATGGGATGATGGGTACCTAAGGCTATGATGTCCAAGTCACAAGTTTCAGTTTTCACACACAAAAAAGTATCATTTCACTTAGTATTGTACAATGCACTATTTGTTAAGCACTTGCACTGTTATCTGGCAATAACAGTGGTGTTTCAGTGGCCTTTCATGTACACACTAGAACGAAAGGCAATAATCACAACAAATGTAAACACTGGGCGGCTACTTTGCCTTGTATGTGTCACTGCATCTGCATGAGATTCTTGGAGGCGGTCGTTGAATCATTATAATGAAATCAGGGTTAATCTTTTAATGTACCGAGACAGGATATAACTTTTTAATTATTGTTGTAGTGATTTATCACATAACGGGGCGTTGTATAACAAGGTTGCACTGTATGCAGTTGAGCATAAGAAAATTTCCCTAACTTTTTCCATACAATAATGCCTTTTGTTTTCAGTTCTTGCTATTACCTTGTCACTAAGTTGATCTGTCATAAGCTAGGTAAAATTGTCGGAAAATAGCAACCTTCAAAGGTTTTTTTCAGTTTTGGGAGGACTGCTAGGTGTGAAAAGGTTAGTATGAGGTGCTGTCCAAAATTTTCCAGACTAATGCTATATAAACCTGAAAACTCACCATAGCTCTTATTGCCCGCCATCACTTTAGAAGCAGTTCCCTTGTGCATCAATACATCGGTCCCAGTGCTTCCTCCATTGCTGGAATGCTCCCTGGAAGTCCTTTTTGATGAGAGTGTCGAGCACTGCCTCCGTTTCTTTCTTGATGCCCTCAGTGGTATCAAAATGATGCCATTTCAGCTTGATCTTCATTTTTGGGAGCAGAAAGAAGTCACAGGGGGCCAAATCTGGTAGATAAGGAGGGTGGGGGACGATAGCCATGTTATTCTTGGCCAAAAACTGCTGGGTGTTGAGCGCACTGTGAGCTGGAGCATTGTCATGGTGAAGCAGCCAGTTGTTGTCACGCAGTTGCCACAGAACATCACAGTAGAAATTGGAATTGAGAGTTTGGCCAGCTGGAACAAATTCTTTGTGCACAATTCTCTTGATGTCAGAGAAAATGATCATCGTGCTCCTGACATTGCTTTTCACCTGTCTGGCCTTTTTGGGTCTTGGTGAGGCTGGACTTTTGCACCACTGGGATGATAGTTGCTTTGTCCGAGGGTCATAACCATTAACCCAGCTCTTGTTGGCAGTTATGACCCTGGAGAAGAAGTTTTCATTTTCTGAGGCGATTCCAAGAAGTTCAGTGCAGACGTCGACGCATTCTGCATTTGGTCAGCCATCAGGAGCCTAGAGATAAATTTGGCTGTGATGTGGCACATGCCTAATTCTTCAGTGAGAATCCTCTGACATGTCCAATCACCAATTCCCACCTCCTCACAAACATTGTAAATGCTCTGGCATCAGTCCTCACAGACAAGCTGCTGAATTTTTGCGACATTTTGAGGAGTTGTGCTGGTTGAATGCCTCCCTGTGTGGCCGTTGTCATCAACCGATGTCCAACCTTCCTTGAACTGCGCATGCCACTAAAATACCTGTGTCTGACCATGAGATTGCTCACCAAACACTTGTTGAGTCATTACCAGGGTCTCAGTTGGATTTTTCGTGAGATTTGCACAAAATTTGATGCAGATTTGCTGTTCCTTGTATATTCATCTTGAAAATTGCCTGATGACACGTGCACAACAGCAAATAAATGAATGTCACTAATCCCTATATCTGCCTAGCTGTGCACTGTGTGCCACACTGACTCATAATGCATATTAGTACTGCCACATAGAGGTTCATCGTGTCACTTCAACCTGTTTAGTCATCACAATCCCAGTCCAAAAAACTTTGGATAGCACCTCGTATAGGCTATATTTAATACCTCCAGCTCAAAATGTCTTTCCAAAGCTGATTGAAACCTAGAGGTAAATTTGAAAAAACATCATTGTTGTGACAGGCTTATCAAAATATGTTTCTCTTTGTTAGAAGTTGATGTGATAAAATTGAAAGGGTATTGCTTTGGTTTTGATGGATTTTGTAAGGTGGAACACGTTTCGTTTTCGTTTTTGAAGGCTCCAACATGCTTGCATGTGTCGGCCTTGGTCACCTAATGGCGGCTCTCCACGCTGCTCGATCTCTGGCAGCCTCCCTATTCAGTCCCTTAACCCTTAAGTCACATTTAATGACCTCGTCCCATGTCTTTCTC
>JAGKTI010006842.1:0-10310 GCA_018397915.1 Birgus latro | reverse complement strand
TCTATCTATCTATCTATTGCCAGATGCCTCAATCCCGAACGGGGTGGCCACAAACAAATCGCCTCCATGTCACTCTGTCCCCTGCCATTTCACTACCACGCTCCCAACTCACACACCCCTCTCTCATATACCTCTCCACTCCATCCCTCCATCTCATCCTCGGCCTCCCCCTCCCTCTCGCCCCCTCCACCTCACTCACATACACTCTCCTCGTCAATCTTTCACTCTCCATCCTCTCCACATGCCCAAACCACCTTAACGTGTTTCTCCTAACGCTTCCCATCACGTCCTCAACCACACCACAACGCTCCTTCACTTCCTCATTTGTTAGTCTGTCTCTCCATGTGACTCCACATGCTCCTCTCAAATAACTCATTTCCACTGCTCTCACTCTTGACTTCTGTCCTTCCAACAGGGTCCAAGCTTCACTTCCATATGTCAGAGTTGGTATCACAATACTGTCATGTAACAACTTTTTCACTTCCATGCTCACCTCCCTGTTTCTTATCACTGCTTTCAACGAACCAGCAACCTTCCTTCCCTGCTGTACCCTTTCGAGCACTTCACCCTCCAGACTACCATCCTTACTCATCACACTGCCCAAGTACTTAAATTCACTCACATTCTCCATNCGACGCTCCTCGTGGGGCAACATAGGAATTGGATGATGATGATGATATATATATATATATATATATATATATTTTCATCCATCATCCAATCCTATTTCGCCCCACAGATGAGCGTCAGAGCCCAGGGCTAGGCAAGTTGGTCCTGACATTTAAGACGAGAGTGACCAGCCTCACTCATCCCTGAGTGGCATTACATGAGCAATAAACCCCAATCATCCCTTGGATGTAAACCTAATATATATATTATTCCATTTATATCTTTTGGCTGGCTGGACACTTCATCTGCCTGTCTATCTATCTATTGCCAGACGCCTCAATCCCGCACGGGGTGGCCACAAACAAATCGCCTCCATGTCGCTCTCTCCCCTGCCATTTCACTACTCTGCTCCCAACTCACACCCCCCTCTCTCATGTACCTCTCCATCCCTCCATCTCATCCTCGGCCTCCCCCTCCCTCTCGCCCCCTCCACCTCACTCATATACACTCTCCTCGTCAGTCTTTTACTCTCCATCCTCTCCACATCCCCAAACCACCTTAACGTGTTTCTCCTAATGCTTCCTATCATGTCCACTACCACACCACAACGCTTCTTCACTTTCTCATTTGTTAGTCTGTCTCTCCATGTGACTCCACATGCTCCTCTCAAATAACTCATTTCCACTGCTCTCACTCTTGACTTCTGTCCTTCCAACAGGGTCCAAGCTTCACTTCCATATGTCAGAGTTGGTATCACAATACTGTCCTGTAACAACTTTTTCACTTCCATGCTCACCTCCCTGTTTGTTATCACTGCTTTCAACGAACCAGCAACCTTCCTTCCCTGCTGTACCCTTTCGAGCACTTCACCCTCCAGACTTCTCACAATACTGTCATGTAACAACTTTTTCACTTCCATGCTCACCTCCCTGTTTCTTATCACTGCTTTCAACGAACCAGCTACCTTCTTTCCCTGCTGCACCCTTTCAAGCACTTCACCCTCCAGACTTCCATCCTTACTCATCACACTACCCAAGTACTTAAATGCACTCACATTCTCCATATTCTCCCCATCCAATCTCACTGTACATTCATTGGCTTCACTTCTCTCGAAGACCATCACTTTACTCTTCCCTACATTCAACTTTAGATTCCGTTTCTTACACACTCTCCTAAACTCATCTACACTTCATCATTAGCTGTTAATGCCTATGTGTGTATAATAAAGCAACAGCTTGGTTCAGAATTCTTCTGATATCATTGTGGAAAAAAGAAGCTCTTGTGTACACTGTAGTAGCCACTATTATTATTCAGTCATTGGTGTCATTAAGTTTATAGCAAGCAAAGAGGTGTTAGAGTATGCACATACTGTAATGTTATCTAGAAATATTGAACAGAATGGTTTTTGCATGTATTTCCTTTGTGTCCTAATATTGCCTGTATTTCCCCCCTGACAGAAATGACTTGTATCTAACATTAAACAGTGGAGAATTTGAGAGAGGTGGCAAGTCAGTTGGTAAGAACATTGAAGTGACTGTGTTGGCTCTAGATGCTGAAGGTAACCCATTGGAGGTAAGAAGCAAATTATTTACACGGAAAGCTTCACCAAACTGTTCTGTTGTCTGCCAGATTTTATCATTTTTGGCATATACTGTATTATTATTAATCTCCTTCAATCAGAGATCTCTTTCAAACTGTTTGGTGATAGTCAGCTTCAACAGAAAAACAGACATCCTCTGACTTCAGGGACCAGTTTAGAATATTTCTAACCCATTCAGTCAGTGGGGTTTCTCCTCAGCCAAAAAAATCATATAACATCAGTTAGAATCAATAAAAGCCATCCTCTGATAGAAGGGATTAATGTAGTCTTAGTGACCAGTACCACCAAACCCCTGTTTCTTGTAGTGTATATATGGTGGGATGGGGCACGATGGAGTGGCAGAGTACGCATCAATGATCATGTATCACAACAACTCCCCGCGCTGGAATGAACGTCTGAAGGTGGCCATACCCATCGACCAGTTCTCAGGGGCCCACCTCAGGCTGGAGTTTAGGCATTGCTCAAGTTAGTATATTATTTGGCTTTGTATCCCCCTTTTATTGTGGTAATGTTGGCATCCTTAAAAAGTGGCATCATGACAGCTTGCAGGGTCAGATGGTGAGAAAACTCATCTGTTGTTAAAAAACACATGAGTTTGGTCCAAGGCTTGGGCAGGGGACAGGTAAAAATTTTTCGTTAAAGCACTCTTTATTGATGGTGCACAAAACCTACCCGCATTTCTTAAAAACACCCTTGCTGTTAGCATCACACTAGTCTTGAGTGAGCCTGCCTAGCATATAATCAGTATGGAAGGTTGATGTTAGTGCTAGAAATACAATATGGCTCTGTATTACCTTCACCATATGACAAAGAGCACAAGCAGTTCCTGAGGTTTTGCTCTAAGTTAGAGCTTCATATACTGCTTGGAAATTAGCAGGCCTAATGAAGCTGAAAAGGATGCCTAGGGAAAGGAGAAACCTTGTGGGATGGGGGAGGGGGGGAGCATTCTGCTTTCTTTGTGGAGTATGCAGACATTTTGTTCCTCAATGTGTAGCTGAACTGTATTTGTTTGTGGTTTTAGTTTGAAGTTGCTTATGGTGCTTTAACCTGAGGGTTCTTTCTCACGATCACTATGAGTGAAAAATGTTTATGGAAACTCCCTTTTCGTTTTATTCACAGTACAGATATCAGTAATAAGTCACAGATTATACCATGTAATTCAGTATTGTAGTTTTCTGTAATAAATAATGTCTATATTTTCTGTCAGACTAAGCACATCATGAAAGTATCTCAGATGCTGTATGGTATATTGTATTCTATTATTATGTGTGCTTCACATTATTGTGTCACTTTATGATATATAGCAGTATATTTTTTCAATTTATGAAATATTTCAGCACGTGAAAAAAATGAGAAGAAGCTGTTTGGATTTTCATTTATCCGGCTGATGGAGGATGAAGGTGGAACAACACTTCGTGATGGCTCCCATGAATTGTGTGTATACAAGTGTGATGAGCGGTCTCGCCTGGCAAATCCCTCAGAGTATCTAGCCATGCCATCACTCTCCTGTCAGGCCATAGATTTTGTATGCTCTTTACCTTTTCAGCGGTCACCAAAGGAGTGCATTATTGTTGATACTCTACTCTGCTCCACCAAACTCACTCAGAATGGTGAGTTCTTTGTGCATTTCTATGATATGCATTATAATGAACAGTTGATTAGATGTTTAGAATTATCTCCCTCAAAATTATGACATACCTGTACATTAAGTCTTTATTATATGTTTGTGCTTCAGTCCAAAATACCACCACTTTTGACATACATTTGGTGCTGTAAATTAGAACTAGCAAATAATCTTTTATAGGTATTAGTAAAACATTAAATGCAAGTGTTTCTGGAATTTGGTTGGAAACTATGAGTGAAACCGATCATGAAACTGGTGGCATATAACAGAGACTTGTAGCAATGAATAATTATTTAGGTATTGATAGAGGCTTTATTTCACTTCTCCCTTTTGAAAAGTTTCCCCTCTAGCTGAATAAAATCCTCTGAAAGTAGAAGGCAAATAAAGACTAAATAAGAGAAAGCCAGCATCTGAGTGAATGATTAATCTGTACGTTTTCTTCAGCTTGTCTTTAAAAATTAGGATATCAGGTCATATTTTGTCAAGAGTTAATGTAACATGGGTATTTTGTAGATGTGAAAGCATATTTTAATGTAGCTTGTAGATTTCTTGAATTAAGAGTCAGTGAATATGATACCCACTTCACTGAGTACTCTACTTTCTAGTGACAATTTTCAAGCTAGTATGGTTTCTTCTTTTATAATGCAGGGTCCTTTACACCCCTTTAATTAATGAGAGATAGAGATGGGATGAGAATACTGAGTTGGAGCCATGATTCTAGAGAACTTGAATGATGTATTAGTGAGTGTATGGTCCATTTTACTGGGCATGGGCTTATGAGTTTTCCCACTTTTGTGCCTTCCTCTTTTTTGTTTCTGAATTCTGCCTTACCCAGTCCATAGTTACATAGAAAGGGACTGTATGATGATGAACTATTGTTTTTTTTTTTTTAACTCTTTATTATTACTTTTTTTTACATGCTTCCTCCTTCTTTACTGACCCCATCCTTAGGTATGAAAAAAGTGGTGAGGAAGATAATATTGATAATGAAGATGACTTATTAGCTACATTTTAATTTATTTTGTTTTCAGTTGATCTTCTTTCCTTGCTGAGGTGGCGTTCAGCCCCAGACGGCATTGGTGAAACCTTATCAAGATTAACTCGAGTTGATGGAGCTGAGACAGTCAAGTTCCTACAGGATGTTTTAGATGCTCTGTTTGCCATGTTCTCTACTAATGATGGAAACTCCACTCAGTATTCAGGTCACGTCTTCCAGGCATTGGTAAGATTTTTATTGTTCTTTGTGTGTGTGTGTGTGTGTGTGTGTGTGTGTGTGTGTGTGTGTGTGTGTGTGTGTGTGTGTGTGTGTGTGTGTGTGTGTCTTTTGACATCTAGGTGTAAGCTTGATAGTCTGTTCCCTGAAGCCCAGTAGTCCTCTCATGTTTAACACACCTTGATGTCCCCACATAGGTGCTGATATCCATTGTCTATATTGTATACATGTTAGGACTGTCTCATTTTAGAGGTTACATGATGGTGGGTCTTGTGGAAGACCAATAAATTCTGTTTCAGGCTGTTCCTTGATTCAACCTTGGATCATACTCACATTCTCTCGCACAGTAGACTACTTTTGAAACTATTTGACCACCAGATCTAAAGGGAAGGCATTGTCTTTACAGTATACTGAAATGAATTATTGTATGGCTCATTTCACCGGCCACACTTTTGATAGGTCTCCCTCTATTATGCTTTCTCTTTCCTTGCTTTCTGGACTGTACATCATTCTACCCTAGGCAGGAAAAAAGAGTTCATGATGATAGTGATGAAGATTGTACTTGAAGGTTTTTAATACTTAGAAATCAGCTCATAATTATGTTTGAAGTTTGTTATCACTGGAGATAGAAATTAGGTTTTATTAGTAGTGATGGTGATGATAAATGAGCAGATTATTTTATGAGTATAATATTTTGTATGTCTTCTGTCTTTCTTTCCTTCATTCTTTCCTTGTCCTTCTGTCTGCAGGTGACTTTACACTCCCTCTTGTGTCTTTCTTTCCTTCATTTTCCTCTTCCTTCTGCCTGTGGGTGACTCTACACTGAGTGACAAACCAAATGGTTTCCTGTACACCAGGAAACCATTTACTACGCTGGGTGGTAACCATATAACCAGATTTTGGCGCCTGGTGATTTTGTGGGTAATGACGGCGGTCCAGTCAGATTGAGCCGGTGAAGGTTTGTATCCAATGGGTGGTTGGGGTTTATTCCTCACATAGTGCCACTCATGGATGAGTGAGGCTGGTCACTCAAATGTCAGGACCAACTTGCCTAGCCCTGGGCTCCTACGCTCCTCATGGGGCAACATAGGATTGGATGATGGATGGATGGATATTTTGTAATTACCCATTTAATGCTAGCATTTCTTTTTGTAGGTTTTCATCTTTAGCCTTCTAGAGGACAGCAAATTTGAGCATTTCAAGCCAGTAATGGATGCTTATATCACTGGACACTTTGCTGCTGCTTTAGTGTACAAGTAAGGAGTGCATATTTTGTACAGTTGAAACAGGAGAATGGCTTCAGTTATAATGTTTGGCTAATGAAAAGTTTTATAATGGAAAGTATTGAAAGGATTGTATATTTTTATGCTTTTGTGATTCATCCTTGCCCTTAGAAGTCCATACCGTAATTTGCATACACAGGAGTATAGATTATATTTTGAGGTTATGGTTTGTGGTTCCTCTTGTTATAGCAGCTAATGTATGGATTGTTTTTATCAAGAGTGATCGGATAATTCGTGACCTTGGTCTTTTAAGGGTCAGTGAGTGCCTGTCACCTATTCAGGCTTACCCAAGAGGACAAAAGAGAACAAATACTAAGCTCAGTTTACCTCTAGCTTCATAGAGAGTTACTAGAATGGAAATTCTTGGGAGAGTTGCCCCCAGCACCTCCTTTAAATTAAACTAGAGATTTGGTGATCTCACTGCCTAACGTTTGTGTCACAATCAATCTTGTACTTCCTATGACACAGTAGGGAGGGAGATTGTACCAGCGGCCTTCGTTGTTGCCAGATAAATATCCCCAGGAGATCATATAATCTTGCTGTAAGTCTTCTCATCCCATGTGAATGTGGAGAAAAGTTGAGAATGATGAGAGTAAATTGATGTAAGATAATAAGAGTTGTTTTGTATGAGTTTTCTTGCAGTTGCTGTTTAAATCATGTGGTTTCCCCTTTGCAAATCCTTAATGGTATTATGCAAGCTATCGAGGATGTCAAATTTTCTTGTATTAATGTATTTTTATTTTACTTTTTTTTAAAATTATTATTAAGTACTCTTCAAGTATTATTAGTTCATAATTGTAAGTTCTGTATATCTGATCATGCAAGGCCATGAGGTGGCACTTGGCAGGGTTATAGCAATGTCTCTACATTCCTAAGGTTCACTTGTAGAGGATTATATCCTTAAACCCACCATCTTCAATAATCGTAAGTTGATAGTCATAAGTACATAAGTTAGATTACAGTATGTGTTTTTATACTTAGAAATGATCTTTTTTAGTGTTAATGGATATCGATACTATGTTTGTTACACTTGTAAGAGTGAATTGCATTTGTTAATAAGCTACTGTCTCACATTACAGAGGCCTCATAAGTTGCGTGAAGCATATGTCTGATCACTGCCCTCTGACAGAGAAACAGGAACCTATTTTAAGAAGCTTTTGTTCCCTTGAGTACATCTTCAAGTTTATCATCCAGTCAAGACTGTTGTTTGCAAGGGCGACGGGTGGACAGAATGAAGACTCATTCAGAATGGATGTGGATGCACTCTTTGAATCATTTGCTCACATGTTGATGAACCAATTAGAGAACATTGAAACATCACAGGTACTCTCACTGTTTTAATTGCTATATAATTTCTATTCTCCTGTTGTAAATGCTACTATCAACATTTTTGCATGGAGAATAGTTAACTCCATTAGTCCAGCAACAGCCTTTTACAATATATTTGTTCTACCACTAAACAGTTTTATTCAATTCAGGAAAGACTTTCTAACAGGAGGGGTTGTGCATAGTCATTGTTAATTGCTTTAGAAGAAGAGGTTTTATCTTTAGTTGAATAAATTTGTCTGATGGTAATACAAATAAACTGAAGATTACATGATAGTTGTTCAAGGGTTAAGGGCATTATGTAACATTAGGTGGGGGTGGCTACCATCCACTCACTTGATGTAGTGCTGCTTTGGGTGCCTGCCCTTTCCTCTCTTCCTTCCTTCCTCTTCTGTCTTTCTTTCCTTCATTCTTTCCTCTTCCTTCTTCCTACGAGTGATTTTACACTCTCTCTTCAGTCTCTCTCTCCTTCATTCTTTCTTCTTCCTTCCACCTCTGGGTGACTCTACACTAAGTGACAAGCCAAATGACAAGCCAAATGGTTTCCTGTACACCAGGAAACCATTTACTGTGCTGGGTGGTAACCATATAGCCAAATTATGGCTCCTGGTAGTTTAGTGGTTAATTAAGGCGCTTCAATTGGATTTTGCCAGTATAAGTTTATATCCAAGGGGTGGTTGGGGTTTATTGTTTAAGTAATGCCGCTCAGGGATGGGTGAGGCTGCTCATTCTCATCTTAAACGTCAGGACCAACTTGCCTGGCCCCGGGCTTCTACGCTTCTTATGGGGCAACATAGGATTGGATGATGGATGGATGGATGGATATATATATATACTGTACAGTGGAACCCCGGAATTCGTATGCCTCTCTACTCGTACAACTCGGTTTTTGTACAGCTTTTTCGTCCAAAAATCACTTCAGTTTTCATACGGCGACCCACTATTCGCACTAAGAGATGTAGCTTCATAGGTGCTACATGGTCGCCAGTCCCGCTTTGTCTTCCACCAGCCATGTATCAGTCATAAAGGCTCCACCAAATTTTGTGATAAATCACGTATTTTCGTTGGAAAATTGTACATAATCATGGGCCCTAAGAAGATTAGTGAGTCAGCTGGAGCTGAAAGAAAAGCAGTGAAAACAACAATTGAGCTGAAAAAGGAACTCACTGCAAAGTTTGAAAGTGGAACCCGTGTCTCCAATCTTGCCATTCATTATGGTATAGCGAAATCTACCATTTCATCCGTATTAAAGAATGGATTAATGCAAAATACATTTTTTCTCTTGGAAAAAAATGATTTGGTTTTCAAACAATTTGCAAATCATACAGCCTCCAGGAACGAATTGTTTACGAATTCCGGAGTTCTACTGTGTATATGTATATATACAGTACTGTATATATAGTGGTAGTAATTGTAATTGGTTATATACAGGTAAGGTTGTTGGAGCACTTGCAGGGAACCTGTGACCAGCTGTGCCGTGTACTGAGTGCAAGGGAAGTGGCCAACCACCTTAGTAACCTCTTCAATGCCACACCAGTAGAAAGCACGAGGAACTTAACCAGAGCCAAGCTTAAGGCAATGAAAAATGCAGTTAACTCTTCAATATTTGATGATGATGGTGAGTGTTGTCCAGTTTTTTTTATATTTTTATTGGCTTATACTATTGTACCATACACTGCCTCGTACTCTTCACTCCGTACAGATATACCACTTCACTTGTCCAGTCCGTGTGACCCTAATACTGTCACATGATAGATGGTTAGGTGGGTGTAAGCTTGTTCATTTGAACACTTCATAGGATTGTGAAATCAAGACCTAGTGACCAAAGAATTATTGAATGCTGTGTATGAATTGTGCCTGAAAAGTTGTTTACTCAGAAGGTATATTAGTTTTGGGTTGACTTGGACCTTCCATAAGTTGGGCCATAGCTGTTGTATCTTCTGAACAAACAGCTTTCCCATATATGGGTATTTTTCTTTCATTTGAACAATGGAGGGACTGAAATAAAAACTCATTAAGCTACTGGTAACTCTTTTACAATGAATACATTTACCATAAAGAAATGTACAGTTATTTCTTCCATTTACATATTTCACAGTGGCAAAATTAAGTTATTTCATTGCTGTCAGCCTGTTATTAAAATTAACACAGAAAGATGTAAGTAATTCCCTAATTTCTTTGTTCCCATATAACAGGTCTTGCAGTCTTATATAGTTAGCCAGCCCAGCATTCCCATATAACAGGTCTTGCTGTCTTATATAGTGCCAGCATCCCACGTAACAGAGGATAGGCAGCAACAGTACATAAAGGTCAGACTTTCTCATCATGAACACATCCTTCACACGTACAGTATTCTAAAAAATCTTGAGCTTGTCTGCACTTTCATACCGTAAGTTAATATTACAGTCCTTACTGTTTTCCGCAGAGGGTAGAGCTTTGTTACTGGAGACAATATGTACCCATTTGCGTCAGCATCTGGACAGCCGGCTGGAGCTGGTGCTATGTGGGGAGCTGCTATCAGATATCATCATCCTCACTCACAAGCATACAAAGAAGTACCCTCATAACAAGGTATGATATCAAGCATTTCAGGATATTTTAATATAAAATGAATGTTATAATCACTCCACTTTGATGACAGTGTTATTGCTACCA
>JAGKTI010006841.1:25709-39196 GCA_018397915.1 Birgus latro | reverse complement strand
GCAGGAGTTGTGCCTTCTACATCCAGGTCTCTTCACAATTTAAACAAGTTACTCTCACATATTCAAATCATTTCAGCCCACACATGACCATCACTATACTAACAATCTCAAATTCAAAATGTCCTCATAAATTTGCATACACTGTTCTGTCCCTCAATGTGACACTACACAGCCACCTCATTATTCTCATTTTATTACACTTCATTCTGCATACACCTTTTATTACTGCCATGCTTTACCATCAAACAGTATCACATAGGGCAAATAAGAAGCATGAAGCTTTCTTTTCATCTGTACAGTGTACAGAGTCCCTGTACTGCCAGCTGGAGTAACAGCTCTCTTAACTTCTCTCAGTCACTTCTGACTCTTGCAACAGAACTAGTTTCTGAACCACTCTCCACATTAATCATATCTATCACATTGCAGAAGTCATTAACATAAATAAGTGCCACATCTCTACCAAAATCTCCTCCAGGCTTAGCTGGACCACAAAATTTCCCTTGCAAATAGCTCACTCTTAACTATTTAAACTTTGTAATCCACTTTTCATACTGTTACATCTCTCCTGTACCAACTCTCCACAAACACCACAAAAGATGGAGTCACTACCAACCTCCTTCCTCCATATGGAACAAGGCCACTGTCCACTCTCTAACAACCAGCCTCAGTCTACTCCACTAACCATAACCTTTATCTTTCCCACATTCATTTTCAAACCCCTGGACTGAATACCCTTCCTCCACTTCCTACATTTCTCCACAGCATCCTCTATGTCATCAGCACTCTATGCTGTATCAAATCATCCAAATACTGCTCACAGCATCCCAAACCTAAAATAACATGGCAGTACTTCAGGCACCATGATAAGCAGGACACTTAGACAGATCCCGAATGCATGTCCATCTTTACTGTAAACTTCTTATTATACAACAACAACAACAACAATGACAATAATAATAATAATTAGAATTCTGAAATTTCTGAAGCAACATCCAAAGAACTCTACATCCCCAATGAAAATACTTTTGTTATTACTGTAGACCTAATGTTAAGGGACTTTTCATATAACTCAAAACTTTTTACAGATTTTGACCTGTGACCTTGAGATCAGGGTCAAGGTTATGCATATTATGCAGATCATGTTCATTCATAACCCACTGCATTTCCATGGAGTCTGGTCAAAATTGGCCAAATACATTCCAATTTGGCACATTCAGGTATAAGGCAGCCATTTAGATTTTCCTCAGTATCTCAAAAAATACTGGTTGGATCTCAGTATCAATACCCAAGTGAACTAGTATATGTTGACAGCTACATGCTGGAAGGTGCCAGTGCAGTGCTACAGCTAGAGAAAAAAATTCTGTGCCAAAAGAAGCCTGCAACCAAGATAAATCACTCCTGAAAATTTCAAGTCTCTATCACGAACTGTCTTGGAATGTCAGCCTTCTAGATCTTCCCCCTCCCCCCCTAAAAAAAAAAATCTACAATATCAATAAAACCTCCACAGAAAGTGGAGTTCTTAATAATAATACTGTAATAATAATTAATTCATTCGAGATTTGGTTGCATTTTGGCTGAAAAAAATAAAAGTTGGGGGAAGTCTTAAATGCAAGGACTCAGTACAATCTTAAATAATGACCACTCACACACACATTCTTTAAGCATCACATTTCTTCAGTACTATGTATGCCAGCCACTATTCAAATCTCAACTTTTTTGTAAATCTAATTTTACCATTTACTTTGAGGTATGTAGGATAAATGAACCAAAAAAACTGGAACACCAAAACAGAAGCTATCAACAGAATACCTAAAACATAGGCCATGCAGCCATTAACTCATTGGTAAAGTTTTCAAAATGTTGAGTTTCATAATGCTCCTACATCTGATGGGTTGAGCAAGTATATGGAATATATGAAAGAGGAGTACAAGCACACATGCACGCATCCTTGCACACACACAAGCATGCATGCAAGTTCTCTCTCTCTCTCTCTCTCTGCTATCAGAATGTCACTCATACACTCTCTCTCTCTCTCTCTCTCTTATCAGGTTGTCACTCTTACAATCTCTCTCTCTCTTTTGGATCAAGTTGTCACTCTTACAATCTCTCTCTCTCTCTCTCTTTTGCATCAAGTTGTCACTCTTACAATCTCTCTCTCTCTCTCTTTTGCATCAAGTTGTCACTCTTACAATCTCTCTCTCCTATCAGGTTGTCACTCTTGCAATCTCTCTCTCTCTCTCTCTCTCCTATCAGGTTGTCACTCTTACAATCTCTCTCTCTCTCTCTCTCTCCTATCAGGTTGTCACACTTACTCTCTCTCTCTCTCTCTTCTGCATCAGGTTGTCACTCTTAAAATCTCTCTCTCTCTCTCTCCTATCAGGCTGTCACTCTTACAACACATTAAATATACAAGTAGAAACTATCAAATCCTACAATCATCATGTATTCTTCCAAAGGGTAATAATTTCTCCCACAACAGTATAAAATTCTCTCAAAACTACTGTATGGAAAAATCCCATCAGCATTACTCAGCCCCTCCAAGAGCTAGCAAATGCTCTATCTTGTACCTGTTAATAAGTTGATGAGTGCACAGTTCTGGGGTGAGTGTGGTGAGTACCCTGCACGCTGGAGAAAGCTGTCCTTGGTCACCTGCCGATGGACCTCACCAAGCCAGGCCGAGGATAGGTACACCAACACACCACTACCATGCACCAGCTCCACAAATTGGTCCTGAAGTGTTAGTATGCTACATATTAAACTGCCACCATCACCACATGCAATACACGTTAGTCTGTGTGGAAATGTTAGTACAGTACTGTACCAGGCATTTGCATTATGTTGATGCAACCATGAACAACACTTTTTCAGAGACCATGAGACCACAAGCCTTCAAAAAGTTGTCCTATCCAGGAAAAATTCTACAAAACAGAGCCAAATCATGATCTATTCATTTTCAAATGCTTAAACACGTTCCATTTAACGGACTGGATGTCAAAGGCAGTGGGAAATACAGATTAAGGAATACAGTTCTAGAGCATTCATGATGGACTAAGAACATCGGTTAACTTCTGCATGAGAGAGATGAACTAAAACAGGGAGAGAATATGAGGAATACAGCAATACCTGAGAGAGAAGGCAAAGAAAGAGGGGTGACTGAAAAAAAAAAAATAAAGGAAGAAATATACATGACAGAAGAGAAACACGAAAAAAAGATATCATCATCATCATCATCCAGACCTCCTTTCCCACCCACGGGCGGGGTGAAGAGTAGTAGTGTCCATATAGCCAAAGTTTGCCCAGTTCAATGGGCCATGCTTCCATTCACTCATCATTCAAACCCATGGAATCCTGGCTCCATCTGACAGGTCAAGAGGTTTCCACCATGTACTTTAGCTTCACATATACCTATCCGATCCAGTCAATCCGAAAGCTGTCATGTTAAAAATGGGTGCCTAATCCCTGGCCACACGCTTCTCTGCACAATATTCATCCAACCAGCTCAATCTCTTGTCAGGCCCTTAGGCTGACCAACTTCCATACCTCTCTTCCTCATGCGCTCATTCACCATACCTCTCCAACTTCTTCTTGGCCTACCTCACCTCCTCCCTCCTTCAAATTTGCTCACATATACTCTTTTCACCACTCTTTTGTCATCCATTCTCTCCACGTGACCACACCATCTCAGTACACTCTCTTTGATTCTGGTGTCCACAGACTTCCTCACTCTGCATCTTTCACAAACCACATTGTTCCATATCCTATCCACTCTCTGTACTCCACATACATTCCTCAAGAGTCCCATCTCCATTGCTCTTACTCTTGACTTTTCATTTTCATGTCACACCAGTCTCACACCCACTGTACTCCACATACACTCCTCAACAGTCCCATCTCCACTGTTCTTACTCTTGACTTTTCATTTTCATGCCACACCATAGTCTCACACCCGTATGTTAAAGTTGGCACTAACATTCCTTCATGTAAGCTTCGTGCGGCTGCAACACTCAAGCCTCTGTTTCTTATCAAGACTTCATAGCACCAGATGCTTTCTTTCCTTGTGTCACTCTACTTTTCACTTATTTTGTGCATTTCCCTCTCTTCCATCACTGTACCCAGGTATCTGAACTCTCTCACTGATTCCAGTCTCTCTATACTTAATATAACATCACCCTGGGAGTCACCTTCTCTCTTAGTAACCATCAGTTTACTCTTTTCTACAGTTACTCTCAAGGCACGATGCTCACAGACATCTACAACGCTCTGCACTAGTCTACCAAGCTCTTGTCCAGTATTGCATGCAGTACTACATCATCAGCATACAACAAATATGGGATACTCCATTCATTACCAACACCATCCCTCTCTCCATTACTCGTGTTTTTACTTGTCTTATCACCCCATCCATATACAGTATTTACTGAAAAAGCTGCAGAAAAAGAAGAAGAGTGATGACTAAGAAAACATGTTACAGAGAAGGTAAAGAGAGATATAACAAAGATTGCTGAGGACATAGAAGGTAGAGGAAGTGGGACAAAGGAGTGAAGATTAAGAAGAATGACAAAAAGAACATGTGAAAAAAATAAAGTAAGAAAATATGAGCAAGAAGGTACGGAGTGAGAGAGAGAGAGGGATGACTGCGAGAATACATGGCAGAGAATGTATGGGATGAGGGATGGCTCAAGAGATACATGAGAAAATGTAGAGGAAGAGTGATAACTAAGAGAATAAGAGGATGGAGCTGAGAGCAAGGAGGTGAAATGGCATTGCACAGGGCAATATGGAGGCGATTTGTTTGTGGCCACCCCCTACGGGATTGAGGCATTTGGCAATAGACAGATAAATGACTATAACAATATGAGATAAAGGGTAGAGAAGGAGGGCTGACAGAGAATACATGACAGAGAAGGCATATGAGGGATGGTTAAGAGAAACTGTGAGAGGAGGTATAAGGATATGGGTTGCTGTGAGAGTGAGTACAACAAATGAACATTATGCAACTGAGAGACACTTTTAAATCATTCCCTATTACAAGTTACCAAGAGGGAGTAAGGCATAAATGATTGATTGATCATCTTCAAATTCCCAAAAGATTTCTTTCCAAGTCCTCCCAAGATAATGTTGACATATTAAGTCTTCAATATAACCACCAAAATATAAGCTGTCCTGAATACAAACTGTTAGTGACAGGCAAATGGTGATACCCAAACTTTCCAATTACCATGCCTTTACATCAGCCATAACACTTGCAACTTATATACCTCTATGTACTAGTAACTACAGGCATTTCTCATTTAATCCATCCATCCATATATCACTCAATCTCTTGCTGTCCCATCAGAAGCATAAGGGGCCAGGGCAAGGCTACTTAATCCATGTATTTCATGCACCTGACCATTCACTCCCCCTCAGCAGCATTATGTGAGCAAAGAACCCCAACCACCCCCCTGAACTTAGCTCTTACAGCATCCCACCTGGTTCACATGCCATAACCCCTGGTGTCCATCTGTTAGTTATAAGGTTACTTTCCAATAAAGTGCATGGTTTCCTTGGTTACAGAAACCCATTTGGTCTGTCGATCAGTGTGGTTATCTGATGATGGCATTCTACTTACTGTAGATGGTGGTGGCTTTCCTACCTACCACAAACAGTAGCAATATTTTTATTTTCATGGCTTCCTCTAACCTGAGTAATGGGAAGGGGCAGCTCTGGATTATAATAGTTGCCTCCACGAATGAGCTGCAGGTTAAGGGAGAGGGCAGAGTAGGTGGTGAGGTAGATGCCATCTGCATTGACAATGACTTGGGGGCCTTGATCTTGTGTTGCTGTAAAAACTCCTGCAAAGAAAACAGAGGAAAACTGAAATGTGACACACTTAATTCCCCTCAACTCAACTCATCGTGTAGCCCCTCCCTCTCACTTGTGGTGATAAACACTTATAGGATGAAATGCATGGAAGAATACACAGACAGATATATTCCTAGAACACTGTTTCCTTCATCATCTTCATTATATATCCATACATCAAGCCAATCACATAATTCATCAAAACTATTCAAATGGTATCAGAGAGTTTGACATTCTTCTATGTGGGGTGGAGCCCGAAATGGCATCAACATTTTCTTGAACATTAATGTAAATGGAAGAACTGGCATTTTTGAGAAACAAAAGACCAGGTTATTATTATTATTATTCCTGTCAAGATCTGTGATGCTATTACTTAAAGCACCTCCTATTATTCCCTGGGGATTTGAATCAATGCACACAGCACTACCTTTCGCACCAACTGGTGCTTCAGACCATTACACCACCAAGCAGCAAAATGAAACTCACTGAGCTGAAGCCAGTGTGTCTAATTCACCAGTCATCATCACCACCACCATCTCCAACAGTCTGCTCTGCCTCCAGGCTACTTTATCCTCACATGCCCCTCTTTCACCCTTCGATACTCATTAAAGTACAGTAGACCTTTGCTTTACAATGAACCAGCATGTAATGAATTGCTTATAAAATGACTAAAACATTAGGACCTTTTTCAATATACGATCATATTTTTGCTTATAGCTAAAATCATTACGATCTCATGTGAAGCCTCACTGGTTGATGTACGATTGCTGTTTTTGCTCATGCAAATGACAACAAACAACCTTACAGTCATTTGTTTGTTCCAAGGTGGCCTTTAAACTCAGTCACTATTGGGTGTGTTAGTGTCAGTGATGGAACAAGAGTGTGGTGCAGGAGCTGACGCAGCAAGTGGAGTGCAGTGAAGTGAAATAACTATCAACAAAGATAAGTCAGAAACTTTTTAGACTTTGTTGGGTGGGTGACCCTTGGCCAAAAAATATATCCCCACTGAACCCATTTTATAAGTGACTCAATAGATGATCACTCATGCTGCGATGGATTTTTTACAAACACATCTTCATCGTATAATAAGGGTGTGCTGTACTCTCTTCCTCCATACCATAAACCATAGTCTTTCAAAGGACTTCTTGGTCTTGCTGTCAATATGCATTCTCTGAATATGTCCATGCCATTTCAAAGTACTGTACATTTACTTCTCTTTAATCATTCAGTAATATTACATTGTACTATTACTGTCCTTTCATCCATCCTAAAATTCTCCATTACTTACTTGAGTGGTAGGTGGTGGCGACCATCATCCACTCACTTGATGTAGTGCTGCCTACTTCTTCCTTAGCCTTTATCATGCTTTTTCTGTGCCTGCCCTCCTCTCTTCCTATTTCTCCCATCTTTCCTGTCACTTTTTATTGCTTTTCTTTCCTTTACAGGTGGCTTTACATTGAGTGACAAGCCAAATGGTTTCCTGTAAGCCAGGAAACCATTTACAACGCTGGGTGGTAACCATACAACCAAACCATACGTGCTCCCTATGTGTCAAAAAGTGGGTTGGTGGAGGGTTAGTGCCCCCTCCCTGTAAAACAAATAACTCAAAGTCAAATGGCCACCCCTTATGGGATTATGGCATCTGGCAATAGACAGACAGATAGACAGACTTACTTACTTACTTATGACTTATATCATACAGTAGCCACTCTATTTACCTTCACAATATTTAGAGGAGAACTCCAGAATGGCCTGGTCAACCTCAATGGTGCTGCGTATGGTGAGGAGTGAGGGCAGGAGGGCACACAGTGTTGATGTGAAGTGACGTGCATTCTCACACTCTCTCTCTGCCTCCTCATCCACAACCTAATGTAGTAGTAGTAGTAGTAATAGAAGTAGTAGAAATATCTGAAGTAATAATAATGGTACTAGAATTACTGGAGTAGTAGTAGAAGAAGCAGCAGCAGCTGCAGGAGTAGTGGTGGTAGTAGTAGTAGAAGTAGCAGTAAAGTAGTAGTAGCAGTAGTAGCAGTAGTAATACTAGTAGTAGTAGTACTAGTAGTTGCAGTAGTAGTACTGGAGTTTCAACCCCAAGTTCAAAAGAACATGAACCCAATGGACTGCAGACTGAAGTTACCCTCATCTTGCAGTTCACCATCTTCCTTTCGGCTGATGTTACACTCATCTTGCAGTTCACCATCTTCCTTTCGGGGGATAGGGAGCAAGGTGAGGGATATTTGTATCAGCAGGCAGTAGATCCAGCTGGTTATAAGTGTCACCACATGAAGACATCTCTCTCCAGCACGTGACTAACAGTGACGATCTTTAGTAAACAGTTTTCTGGTATACGGTATGCATTTTACTTTAACTTGGCCCTGATTTTTATTTAGTGTTTCATCTTATGTAGCTTGATAGCAGAATATGACAATACTATGGCTCCACAGTATTTTCATGGGGCTTCTTTGTGATTAGCATTAGATTCTACTGATAATCTATTGCTACGACTAAAATTTCAAGATGAAGTGAGAACAATTTCAGGCCATGTTAGAGTAAAATGGGTAAAGAGGCCAGACGAAAATTCCCAGGCATGTGCAACAGATGGACTTACTGGACACGGTTTATAAACCGCTTAAATCAATGGGTCTCTCACTTTTTTTTTTTTTTTTGACAAAACAGTCTTCATGTAGCTTAGTTTTTTTTTTTTTTAGCTAAACAAAATCCCCAGGTTGAAAATGCATTAACTGTGAGAATACAACTGTTAGTCTGGTGTTAGCTTAAATGAAATACAGCCTCAGTGTCTTCATAACACTGAAGGGATTAATCAATAGGAGCCACAAAAACACAGAAGACAGAGATCTTGGGTCAGAAATTGCTAGCAAACTTATCATACCCGTATATGTATTCCCCATCATACGTATGGTGCTGAAGAGGGATACCTTCATGTGGAGACACTGATATAACTGGGTGGTTCAAAGGCCTGGTTATACAAAATAATGTCATTCAGCTACTTCTCTCTCCCCCAAATGATGGTGGTGAC
The DNA here is from genome assembly GCA_018397915.1 of Birgus latro. Lineage (NCBI taxonomy): Eukaryota > Metazoa > Arthropoda > Malacostraca > Decapoda > Coenobitidae > Birgus > Birgus latro. The sequence continues at coordinate 30,315 of JAGKTI010006841.1, read as the reverse complement.
TGCAAGAGGAGGGGTGGAACCTCAGCTTTCAGTCCACTATGTTCACATTTCAGATAAACCTGGGGCTAAAATGACTAAAACTAGTATGATCTGTTATTACAGGAAAGATAATGAAAGGAGTTGCAGTATTTTCGATTTTCAAACCCCACACTCACTTGAACATAAACTAGTGGACTACAGGCTGAAGTTGCCAACCATCTGCAGTCCACTATTTATCTTTCAGGGGATAAAGAAGGCATTTATGGGACATTTGTATAACTGGGCAGTGGCGTCCACAGATTATACTGCAGGTGCTCGATTTAACGTACTGTACTGTACACCAATTTAGTGGGGGACCAAGATAGCGGATGAATTTTTTCCCACTGTTTTCTTCCCCATTTAAAGGAAAATTTCCCTAAAATTGAGTATACTTCTGTTGAGGATAGTCCTTTCCCAAAACTATTAAATTTCCGGAAAAAGTTCCATAAATCGAGCGCGCTGTCTAGCCCATAGCGAACCACTCCCCTGGCCAGCGGTGTGTGGTGTTGCCACATGCTGCCGCCAACTCGCCTGGGTAGCGGCAACAGCGGGGACTCGGTGACGTCAGGCAGCCCATACAGTACAGTATCCACATGATCACTCTACTGTTAGCAATTACTCCACATGTGTGTGGCTTTGCCTTGGTCCAGCAGCCTTATCTGTGTTTTTTTTCACTGAACCAAAGCTTTTATGCACCATGTCTAAGGTTCAGGAAAAGAAGGAGAGGGTGAGCTTTCTCTTGCCCAGAAACTGGAAATAACTGGGAGGATAAAGCATTGAGATAGCTCTGGGGTGGTGATGAAGGAGTATGGGGTAAGGGAAACCCAAGTGTATGACCTATGCAAACATAAGGACAATATAAAGAAATTGAAATTACAACCTTGTTCTTTATGTGTGTGCATATTCTAAGTAAGTACTGTACTGTACGTATCACTGTTAACATGTACACAATAATAAATTTTAACTGTGGGTATTAATTATGAACTCAGACTGTTTTGTGTAGCACTGAGAGTTAAATATTTGCTGGGTTTGGGTGCGCATTGTCAGGAACTTGGCCTGACCGTTGGCTTCAAGGACTGAGAGGAAAGTTCCTCAAAATATCGGAAAAATTTCCTTTACGTTGAACCTTGGTTACAGAACTCGACTTAGCAGAAAATCTGAGAAAACAGAATAGGGGTTGGTTGAATTAGTTCATTAAATTGAGCATCTACTGTATTGGTGTCACTGCAAAATGGCATTCTTTCCAGCAGAGGGGAGTGCAGATTATTCCATCATCATCATCATCCAGACCTCCTTTTCCACCCTAGTGTAGAGTAAGGAGTAGCAATGTCTAGACAGCCCAAATCTGCCCAATCCAATGGGCCATGCTTCCATTCACTCATCACTGAAGCCCCCGGAATCCTGGCTCTACCGGATACAGCAAAAACATTCACCATGTTCTGTAGATTTACATAAACGTATCCGATACAGTCAATCCAGATGCTGTCACGTTAAAATGGGGTGCCAAATCCCTGATCATGCACTTCTCCTCAATATTCATCCAGCCAGCTCGAACTCTTGTCAGTCCCCGAGCCTCACTGACTTCCATACCTCTCTTCCTCAAACACTCATCCACCATATCTCTCCACCATCTCCTTGGCCTACCTCGCCTCCTCTGTCCTTCAAATTCGCTCAGATATACCTTTTTCATCACTCCATTGTTATCCATTCTCTCCACACGACCATACCATCTCAGTACACTCTCTTCAATTCTGGTGTCCACAGACTTCCTCACTCCGCATCTTTCACAAATCACATTATTTCATATCCTATCCACTCTCTGTATTCCAAATACATTCCTCAGCAGTCCCAGCTCCACTGCTCTCACTCTTGACTTTTCATTTTCATGCCACACCATAGTCTCATATCCATATGTTAAAGTTGGCACTAACACTCCTTCATGTAAGCCTTGTGCAGCTGCAACACTCAAGCCTCTGTTTCTTACCAACTCCTTCATTGCACAAGCTACTTTCCATCCTTGTGTCACTCTACTATCCATTTCTTTTGCACATTTTCCTCTCGTTTCTATCACAGTATCCAGGTATTTGAACTCTCTCTCTCATCAATTCCAGTCTCTCTCCATTCACTGTAACACTGCACTGGGAGCCACCTTCTTTCTCAATAACCATCACTTTACTCTTTTCTACATTTACTCTCAAGGCACGACACACAGACATCAGCAAAACTCTGCACTAGTCTACCAACTTCATGTCCAGTATTTGCAAGTAGAAGTACATCATCAGCATACAACAAATTTGAGATATTCCATCCATCACCATTCATTACCAATGCCATCCCCCTCACAATTACTCGTGTTTTTACTTCTCTCATCATCCCATCCATATATAAATTGAACAACCTTGGGGACATCAAACAACCTTGTCACACGTCCACACTGATCGTGAACCATTCACTTAGATGCCCATTAACCCTCACACATGCATCACTACCATCATAAAAACTCTTGACGGCACCTAGCAGCTTAACATCTACACCGTACATGTGCAAAACTTTCCACAATCCTTCTCTGTCCACTTTGCCTTTGGGTTTTTTTGCAATGCAGATTATTCCCTTGTCTCACATTTGTCCTGGATATAAGGTACAAATCTTTGCTGAGAGAGGAAATGGAGCGTAAGTTTCTTAGTCAAGACCCTGGGCCGAAGCTGAATACATTCATCTACAAGTGGTAAAAATATGATAAGAAAGACGTTACTGTATCATATTCTTTTCACCTTACCTCAGCCAAAATTTTTATCCTTTTGCATCTCATTTCATGCAAATCAATGGCAGAAAAAAACAGCTCTACATCCTTTCCAATGCACTTTTCATGACTTGCAACAAATTCTAGTGTTAATTTATTGTTATAACTCAGCAGGTGGTAGGTGGGGGCACTCACCATCCACTCACTTGATGTAGTGCTGCTCTTGGGTGAATGCCTTTTCCTCTTCCTTCCTTTTTTCCTCTTCTCTCTTTCTTTCCTCTTCCTTCTCTCTACGAGTGACTTTACAGTGAGTGACAAGCAAAATGGTTTCCTGTACACCAGGAAACCATTTACTGTGCTGGGTGGTAACCATATAACCAAATTATGGTGCCTCGTGGTTTGGTTGGTAATTATAGCATTCCAAGCAGACTGAGCCTGTGCAGGTTTATATCCAATGGGTGGTTGGGGTTTAATGCTCACATACTACCACTCGGGGATGAGTGTGGCTGGTCACTTTCATCTTAATATCAGGACCAACTTGCCTAGCCCTGGGTTCCTACACTCTACTTGTTGCAACACACAATTAGATGATGATGATGATGATGATGATATAACTCAGCATTAAACATGGAGAGTTAGCAATTTAAGGCAAAGTTAATGAAAAATTAAAAAGGTTCAAGCATCTTGCCATAAGTAATGATCTACAACTCACATGGCGGAGGTTGGAGGTGGATTGCAGTGTCTCATTGAGCCGGTGGAGCCTCAGTGCCTCTTGTGCCTCAAGCTGGTCATCTTCACCCTCACCAACCTCACACTGGAACAAGTGGTAAATATCATTAATGGTGTGTAATTATGCCTATCACTTGTCACTGTCATCATCATAAGCTGCAGAAGTAACACCACCATGTGTGTGTGTGTGTGTGTGTGTGTGTGTGTGTGTGTGTGTGTGTGTATTTACCTATTCGTAGTATACAGGAATTGAGCTAAGCTCGTGTTGTCCTGTCTCCATATCTACATTCATCTAATCTAGTTTTAAATACATGAATGTTTTTCACCAGCAGCACCTCTTCGTCTAAATCATTCCAAATATTTATGCTTCTGTTCGGGAAACTGAACCTTTTGAGATCATTAAGACATCTACTTTTCCTCAACTTGAAGCCATGACCTCTTATTCTTCCATCATCCAACACAAAAAGATCCTCTCTGTTAGTGAATATTGTTGTTAGTGTGTGTGTGCGCACGCACACACCAGCTAAGTCATGAGTGATGATGTCATCGGAAGGTTCCTGTGGTATGCAACCGGGGACCTTGGGCAGTTCACGTTGTGAGGCTGGTGAGTGTGGTTTGCCTAGTCTGACACTGGTAGCAAAGCATGGTTTGAAAAATGGTGTCGTGTTCGACCAAGTGGCCTCCAAAACTTGAAAATGATTCTGCTTATGAGAGCTGGAAAAAAGACATCGACATTTGGTGCGAACTGACGGACTTGGCTAAAGAAAAACAGGCCTCAGCTATTCGCCTGTCATTGTCTGGAAGAGCGAGGGTGGCGTCTTTGGAGATTGATGCGGATGTTCTGAAGCAGAAGGATGGTGTTCAGACCTTGCTGAAAAAATTAGACGGTTTATTTCTCGTGGACAAAGGACGTCGACAGTTTGCAGCATTTTACGAGTTGTACAACTTCAGAAAAGCCGGTGATATGAACATTCGTGAGTTTGTGACAGAATTTGAGCATGTTTATTTCAAATTTACAAAGCAGGACATGGAACTGCCAAATTCTGTGATGGCTTTTATGCTCTTAGCTGCATGCAAACTTTCAGACAGTGAGCAACAACTAGTGATGTCCGCGATAAC
>JAGKTI010006841.1:0-16598 GCA_018397915.1 Birgus latro | reverse complement strand
CTATCTATCTATCTATCTATCTATTGCCAGACGCCTCAATCCCGAACGGGGTGGCCACAAACAAATCGCCTCCATGTCACTCTGTCCCCTGCCATTTCACTACCACGCTCCCAACTCACACCCCCCTCTCTCATATACCTCTCCACTCCATCCCTCCATCTCATCCTCGGCCTCCCCCTCCCTCTCGCCCCCTCCACCTCACTCACATACACTCTCCTCGTCAATCTTTCACTCTCCATCCTCTCCACATGCCCAAACCACCTTAACGTGTTTCTCCTAACGCTTCCCATCACGTCCTCAACCACACCACAACGCTCCTTCACTTCCTCATTTGTTAGTCTGTCTCTCCATGTGACTCCACATGCTCCTCTCAAATAACTCATTTCCACTGCTCTCACTCTTGACTTCTGTCCTTCCAACAGGGTCCAAGCTTCACTTCCATATGTCAGAGTTGGTATCACAATACTGTCATGTAACAACTTTTTCACTTCCATGCTCACCTCCCTGTTTCTTATCACTGCTTTCAACGAACCAGCAACCTTCCTTCCCTGCTGTACCCTTTCGAGCACTTCACCCTCCAGACTACCATCCTTACTCATCACACTGCCCAAGAACTTAAATTCACTCACATTCTCCATATCCTTCCCATCCAATCTCACTATACACTCACTGGCTCCACTTCTCTCGAAGACCATCGCTTTACTCTTCCCCACATTCACCTTTAGATTCCGTTTCTTACACACTCTCCCAAACTCATCTACCAAGCCTTGCAGCTCCCCTTCGTCTCCACTCAACAACACAGTATCATCTGCAAACAACAGTACAGGGAGTTTCCAAACACTGCCCTCTCTCACTATGGCAGCTCCAACATCCACTGCCCGACCTTGTATCTCTTTTATAACCCCATCCATAAACAGATTGAACAACCATGGAGACATGACATACATCTGTTATTAAAAAATAAATAAATAAACAGATAAATAAATATGAAATAAAATAACAAACTCATTGTCTCCAATGCAGACACAATGACCAAGCTAGTTCACCAGGTAAAAATAAACATGGTCTTGCATCTGAATCGCTGACAGCACATCTGTGCATGTGCAAGTAAATACATTAATTCCGCACTTGCCAGTAACACTGTTCATGTGTTCTGGGAAACTACAGTATAAAGATGACCATCACTTTAAATGAGGGTTATGTTCCAGTAAAACAGACTTGCACTACAAATATTACAAAAACCATATTCAGTATCAAAATTCATCTGGTGCTGTATTATGACTGAGTGTATTACCACCATCCTCCTATTGTGGGCAAGGAAGATGTTTGTATAACTAGACAGTGGAACTCCCCAGTTATATCAGTGCCACCATGTGAAGGTGCCCCTCTCCAATACCAAATGTTAAAGACCAGAAGCAATTTAAAGAAATTAGTGATATACTACAATAACAGCTAGTGTGCAGTGTATCAGTTCTGACCATTCATTGCACATACCAGTACTGAACGCTTAATAACGAATAATGGCATGTTATGTGAAAGGTGTTCCTGTATCAACTAACAATTTTATAGTGAAAAATGTGTTAAGCAAAGTAGTGTTCAATGAGTAGGCTAATATGTATTAGGTTATCAATAATGTCATAATTACAAAGGCAGCTGCCACTAACATTTACACAGAAGCCAAGATGGAACTGTTTACGAACAGACTAAATCACTTCTGGATTCTGAATGGACAACTTCACATGCACAGATCAGCCTCCTACATTAGTGAGACAACTGCCACAAAATACCATATATAAACCATATCTGAACTCCTGGTAAGGCAAACACAACCTTTTACATTCTGAGTTCTTCCATGGACATCTGCACATGTATAGAACTATCTCCCTACATTATCGAGCCAATTTGCACTTAATCTGCACTGAAGGCACAGTACAGCCAAACAGATGTTCCACTTAATAGTGGCTACTTGTTTTGGATTCCTGATAACTCATTTGTACATTTACTAATTACAGTATTTATTAGACCAACACATGCAAGCGAACTGGAACCTTTATAAACAAATTGAAATGAAACTTTAAATAACTCTCCAATGTAGCATTACTGACAGACATGGTTGTGGTATTATAGCCAGTCTGTTTTCATCTGACAGAACTGGGCCACTCCCACATCTTGAAAAAGAAGTCATCCATCTATCCATCCATCATCCAATCAGAGCCATGAGGCAAAATGAGTCTCCTTGGTTACCAGTCAGTTCTACCCTCCAATATGACTACAGTTGGCCCCAACTAACTTAAAAGGGGATGGAATTGAGAAAACAAATCAACTATAATACTGATGATAGTGATGGTCACTGCAGTTTTGCTAATGATGGTAGTCATGGTACTGTTAATGATGCTGATGGTAGTAATATTGATGATATGTCAAAACTGTGAGCCTATTGTTGTGTTTCTTCATCAATGCCAGGTAAGTCTTCAGAATTTAATGACACTGGACTTAAGATGGGTGGATTGATGTAAAGATGGAGAGATACAGAAACCCAAGAGAATAGTTGTGGTTATCCAGCAATGCCATGTTAGTCAATTAGCGTTTAAATAAATTGGACCTGGGTTGGATGGATGGATGGATGGATGGATGGATGAATGAATGAATGAATGAATGAATGAATGAATGAATGAATGGATGGACACACAGATAGACAGATGGATGAGTGGAGTGATAGTTACAAAGATACCACAAACATCCAGATACTCACCAGAATAGTCTCCATCTTGCAGCCTGGTGTATGTTGCATTGATATACTCCACATGGGGGCGTGTTAGGACAGACCCAAGTGAGAGTGTCTCCAAGGACAGGAGTAAGCCGGAGATGCAGTCCACCAATACACCCTGTATCACTCCACTGCAGTTACCACACTCTGCCAGGCTGTCCATTACCCTGCCAAACACATCATCCTCATCATTATCACTGTTGTCACCATCCTCCTCCTCCTCATCATCATCACTGTCATCATCATCATCTTTGAGTCTTGCTATCATAGTGCTGTGACTTGTTCAAATGGAAGAATTAAACCCACATTAGGAAGAGCTGCTTAATGGGGAGATATAACACTTCCAACAAAACTTGGTCCATTTAAAGAGGGTCTAAATTGGGTCAAAAATGTTGTCTCCCGAATAAAAACCTTTTCCAAATGTGGACATAATTCTTCCAGTCAATTACCTTTATCATCATCATAACCCAATATCTCACACTCACATTAGGTAGGAGGAAACCTGCAATAAAGGGCTTACAAAGGAAGGATAAGACAGACAGGATGTCATCATACTGAATGGGAAATAAAACAGCTGGCAATAACCTCATAGCTTACCTCACTGTGCTATCCTTATCAATAAAATACAACACTTGTCTCCTATTCTTGTTACCACCAGATGATTACCAGTATATTAAGATTACTAGAAAACCCTTACAGTGGAAGATGTAACACTCACAGCCTGAACAGCGCCATGTCATTCTGGTGAGGGTTGCGGGGGTCTGGGTAAAGTATGGGGCCTGCTAGTTGGATCAGCTTACCAGGGTTACTCAACAACTGTAACAAAAATAAATGTTTGTGTCAATGTCTCTGTGTGAAAATGCTTTATCTCTCTTCCTCTTTCCAATAGTACAAGGAGGCTGAAATAAATGAAAATAGCAACACTGGGAACCAAGAATAGCATGACATCATACTACTGGAAGGCCAGAATAACAAAATGGCAGAGTACCGGATGAAATAACCGAGTGTAACAAGTCTGAGAACTGTTTAAGTTGAAACCGGGATACTGGGAGGGAAATATAACAAAATGTCTAGACAGTAAGATTTCATACTCATGAAAGAACATATCAGGAGGTCAGAATCATCATCATCATCATCTCTCTCTCTCTCTATATATATATCTCCATACTCTTATTTACTATGCATTCATGCCCATGGTGTAATACAACACTGAAATACTGGGAAGTCACAATATTATGATGATGAATAATGATGGCCAGAGCACTAAAAAAACAAAATTAAAAAAACAAATTATTACAGGGTGAGGAGGTTGAAAAAATATGTGTATATTAGAATACTGAGAAGCCAAACTAAAGTTCACTGACTAAACTATCCACAACCAAACATGCCTACCTCAGAGACAGCCTTGAGTGCATCGTGTCGGCATTGTGGTGGAGGGTAGAGCAACATGCGGTGAAGGAGAGACTCAAGGACTGGCCGCATCTCCCCTACACTCCCCATTGTAACAACCAGACCACATACCACGCTGAAATATTATACAGTTACTAATTTAGTTATCTACAGCTAGCCTCTTTTCATTTGATGGAACTTGACAACTCGTACAACTCAAATAATGTCATGGTTGCGTGTAATTTGATATGCCTTAGACCTTAGTTTTGACAGGAGAATGAGTCTCCTTGCTTATCAGCCTAACTTACCCACTAATCTGACTACACTTGGCCATCAACTAAGTTTGGGGATTACATCTTTTTGCCATATGAGAAAAAATATACTATAGTTATCTATCTGTCTCTTGATCTAAGCAACTTCTCAACCTTGAATTTCATTATTTCAGCATTTATCTGTTTTTATACCTTATTTTCTTTCATTTCTGCATGTTATTTGACTCTGGACACAGACTAAGCACTCCAACCCCAGAGTCCCAACAGTCTCTCCATGTTTGTAAGAGGTAACTTGCTTGTAAAATGGTAACTCACTTGTATATTGCTCTGGCCTGCTGGTTGTTAAAGAGTGGTCCCGGGTGAGCAAGACAGCCTGAGCCACGTCCCATCTGTCCCTCAGCCCTGCCTGATGCCCGAGCCAGCCCCTGGGAAACTGGGCTTCCCAGAAGGGCCACCAATGCTGGACACAGTCGCTGCCACAGAGCACCCACCAGCAGTGTTGAGCAGTGGGCAGCACAACCTCAATGGAAAATACAGTACACACAATTACTAATGCAACACCACCACTATCTTTCAATAAAATATTAATGCAACAGTACACAGTCATTCAATCAGCTACCCACAACTCTGAGGGCAAAAACACACACTCATTTACTAATGTAACAACACAACTCGTCCATTAATTAAAATGGTGTCAGACTCTTCCTTTGATCATTTCACTCTGCAGACATATTTCTTGCTTTATTCTTATGGAGGCTATATTAACTCCTCCAATTCAAAAGGCCACTCATATGCTGAAAAGAATTTTCTGATGATAATATGAACATAATGAAAAATACATCACAAGAAAAAAGTGATATACAGATAGACAGATAGAGAGATACAGTAAACTCACATTTTTCGTGTATGCTTTATGTTTTTTACATAATGCAAGGTCATAAATGAAGTATATCCACTATAATTGCGTGATTTATCTGAAATAATCCGAGACATGAATCAGAAGCTCCTGCCACTCCATGCTAGCTTTGCAAGCTGCCGCAAAGTGGCACACACGGCAGTCTGTCCCAGTCCCGTCAATTGTTTGTCTGGGTACACAATTTTGCTAGACATTTATCACGGCTTGTAAGCATCCAGCTAGCAAAAGTAAAGCTCATCTACCACCCAGAAAATCCCAGAGCCCTGAAGATAACACCAGCTTTTAAATTCAAATCCTTGGTCATAGTAAAAGTCTGAATTAAATTTATTTTCATTAGGGCTCATTCCAATTTGCTTTTGCTTTCTTTTTTTGTGAAGTAACATGGGATACTACTGTGTGGCTGCAGAAAGCATGTTACTGTTGCCTCCTAAGAACATTAGTCAGCGACTGGGTGTTTTTGCATGCATGTTTATGTGCAAGGAAGAATATTGTATCATACAATAATTGTCTGGAGTAACTGCACACCTAGTATACAGGTAAATACGCAATATGGAAGCCAAATATACAAACTGTATATACTTACAGCAGCTGAAGAACATATCCCTTTCATTTTCCTTTATTTCTTATGAGAAAATTATGTTTAAAATATGCAAATATTACTTTACACGACTTCTTCAGGAACACATCTCTTGCATAAACTGAGAGGTTACTACACATTCAAGCTGGTCATAGTACAGCCAATGGTTTTCTACAGGGTGAAAGCAATACTAAATGTCAAAACCAGCAATACTTCCCAACAGTTAGTGGTGACATTCAGAAAAATAAACTGGCGATGCATAATACGACTTGCATCAATGTCAAGAGTCTTAGCTGCCTGGGATTTTGTGTAGTTAGTGCAGAGCTCCCTGCCAAAAAGTAATGACTGTGTGGCAACTATTCATGCTTGTAGCCACATATTACTATTTTTCACTGATACAACAACTGGCTAATGTACTGCATCATCTAGCCTCCACTCATCCATCATCCAATCCTATGTCGCCCCATGACGAGCATAGGAACCCGGGACTAGGCAACTATAAAACAAAATGTCCAGCTATTAACCCTGTCACTGCCAAGGATACATGAGCATTTTATTTCACTAAATCCAGCTGATTTATTCAGTTGAAAAAATTTCTAGCAATCCAAAGGTTAATCACAACAGTATTAAACCCTCTGATAACTAAAATTCCCCACAGCTGAACACTATCATCTTCTGGTAGTTTCTATAAAAATAACAATGCATTCACAGCATACAAAAGGGCTACAGTAACTACAAGCTGGACTACTGCATCTTCAATTTACAACACAGGAGGTGGTGGTGGTTGTGGTGGTGTCATTACAGTGGACGCATTACAGGTGATGATTGGAGGCTAGTGAAAGTGCGGGAGGTTCTGAAAGTGCAAAGCCTCACCATAAGCGAAGCACTGTACACCACAGGACGAATAAATACTGGGATGTTTTGTCAAGCTTATGTTCAAAGTTTGTGTGTGCATGAGGTAACTGTTGTAGTGTGAGAGACTGGAATACTATAAGGGAAGAACTGATTGCCTGTGAACTGTAAATGTGTCACAGGAATGAGGTTTATGAGATGAGACAGTGTACTGTGACATGAGGCATTACCAGTACCATGAGGACATAGTGAACTGTTCACGAAACTTTGTGTTTTGCACTGTTAGAGAGACGTGCAAGAGGTGAGTGTGCTTCAGAGTGAATAAGTGCACTACAGGGAAAGTAGAGCAGATTGTGAATTTTATTCTGTGCTGTAGGAGTGAGGTACATGAATAACTCAACTGTTGTGAGAGTGTATTCTTATCAGCACAGAAGGGTTTCTAGCATCTTTTTCTGAGCAATTTATCCTGAATACTGTGTCTCTGCATTCCTGTTCATGCTATTTATCTCCTCTGAATGCAGACATATATATTGCATAACTGACACACAGAAACTATTAACATCCCATACATAGAAATAAAATGACTGGGAGAAAGTGCTAGAAAAGCCTCCTAAACTAATGAGAATACCGATCGTCGTGTCATTACAGTGGGGAGCACAAAAAAAAGTCAGAATACCTGAGCCATTATTGGTTGGAGGTTTGTGGAGGTGTGGGAGGTTCTGGGGATGTGACAGCCAGACCAGTAGTGTGTTTGTGCACTCCAGTAGGAATAAAACCGGGATCTCAGCAGTTTTTTTCTCTTCAATCAGTCTGTTGAGAAAGCATATATTTTACCATCTGCTATGAACTATCAATTTTATACAAAACTTCTTATTAAATTTCAATCCAACCTATCTATTTAGTTATTTATCTATCCATCCATCCATCCATTATCCAATCCTACGTCGCCCCACAGAGGAACATAGGAGCTCGAGCCTAGGCAAGTTGGTCCTGACATTTAAGATGAAAGTGACCAGCCTCACTCATCCCTGGGTGGCATTCCATGAGCAAAATACCCCAACCACCCCTTGGATATAAACCATCACTGGCTCAATCCGATTGGAGCGCCATAATTACCCACTAAACCACCAGGCACCAAAATTTGGTTATATGCTTACCACCCAGCATAGTAAATGGCTTGTCACTCAGTGTAGAGTCACCCACAGGCAAAAGGTCGAGGAAAGAATGAAGGAAAGAAAGATAGAAGAGGGAGTGTAAAGTCATCTGCAGGCAGAAGGACAAGGAAAGAATGAAAGAAAGACAGAAGAGGTTTGAAGGAAAAAAGGATGGAGAGGAAAGGGCAGACACCCGAGAGCAGCACTACTTTGAATGAGTGGATGGTGTCTATAATCAGACACATTTATCAATAAAAGAATGGCCACAATCAAATCTCCTTTTTGTCACTGTCCTCCACCAGCAGGTTGCCATTTCTCTAACTGACACTTCTCTCAAATACGTCTTCACCATCTGATATGTACCCCTCCTCCCTCCCGTCCATCTCACTTGCTCACTCCAAAGGTGCATTTAAAAAAAAAATCCTTATTATTTCCTGATTACTTTATTCAAGTCTGAAGTTACTTAGAATTGGAGGGGTTAGATATAGTCTTAATCACCCCCCCCTTGTTTTTTTTTTTTTATGTGTCCGACTCTGGGCATAGGCTTTACAGCCTGCTATCAAGGCCCAGCAGTCCTCCCACATACCATACACCTCTACATGTCACCACTTCGGCACTAACACCCACCGTCCACACTGAATACATGCTAGGGCTGTCTCATACAGGACTGGTGTATTGGTATTAGTGGGTGTATTTTTACGACATGTCAGCAGGTCTTCTAGTAGATCAATAAAGCCTGATTCCTTACTACAGATTCTTCTTAAATTGAATAAATATTGCCTATACTGTACTCTTTTCTCACTAACTTGACCTAAAAACAACCATCTTGAATGCTTAGGTGTAACAATAGATTAGCACAGGAATAGTAATCCTGAAAGAATGCTACAGAATGGCTGGAGAACTACAGCATGATTTTATTCTGCCAATGAGCTTATGTGCTCTAAACAGTAAAATCATGAAAATCTAGGCCATACAATAAAAGAAGTAAAGTGGTGGCAAGATTTAACTATAAAATACATTACTGAATTCAAGAAGTTAACTCCTTCCCATTAAATTGTCAACTTCATATTTCATTCTCATTAACACGTCGAGCTGGAGAGGGACACCTTCACATGATGACACCAATAAGAGATGATGGATCCACTGTTTTATTATACAAACGTCCCTGAATTTCCTCTCTAACCTTCAACACGAGGATGGTGGATTGCAAGAGATGGGCAACTCCAGCATGCAGTCCACCATATTCATAAACAGATGAATTTGGGTCCAAACTATCATCATCATCATTATCCTCTACATCCCTTTTCCCACCTGCAGATGAGGTAAGGCACTCCAAACTATCATGATCATCATCATTATCATCATCATCATCATCATCATCATCTACACCCATTTTCCCACCTGCAGATGAGGTGAGGCACAATCCAGAGACTAAGAAAAAATATGACGTATGGAGGAACTATCCACATGTTCGCCTAATTAAATTAGTCACACTCTCATTCACGCAACATTTAAAGCCCCTGGAATCCTGACTCCATCTCACTTGCATAATAATCCACATTTATGTAGTTGATCACAACAATAAGAACTGTATATTCAGCTAAAATACCCAGGACTTACTTGTTAGCCTCAATCAGCTTATCAGCAATGAAGTTGATGACAGGGACAACCTCATCAAAGGCAGGAGCGATGTACTCACAATCATATTCATCAGGTGTGTGGTCTTCCTGTGGTTTGTTTTTTGTCCTTTTTAGCATGATTTTTTCCTGTTCTTCACTCTCTTCCTCTGTAGTGTGGAAAAAGGTTTGATGTTTGTACTTTTTAGAGTGAAACAGACTTAAACTACTTGTGATACTTTTGCTACCTGCTGGGGCTTATAAATATGGAAAGGAAGGGACAAAAGGGTACCTAAATAAACAATTACTGTATTTATTACACTGATCAAGTGACAGATTGACTGACTCACAAACAGACAGATAAAAGTGAAGAGACAAGATGAGAAGCAAAGAGAAGTGAAAAGATGAGGAAGAGAATAATAAGGATAAACCATGTAACCAAATTACGGCACCTAGTGGTTTAGTAGGTTAGGGTGCTCTAATCAGACTGAGCCAGTGCAGGTTTATATCCAAGGAATGGTTGTGATTTACTGCTCATGTAATGCCACTCAGGGATGAGTGAGACTGGTCACTCTCATCTTAAATGTCAGGACCAACTTGCCTAGCCCTAGGCTCTTATGCTCCTCATGGGGCAACACCAGATTAGATGATGATGATGATGATGAAAAAAAAAAAATGAGGAATGGACATCAAGATGGGTGGAGAAAGAGAGGTATACAGATGACAAGATACAAGAAGTGAAAACAAACATAAAAGACAAGATGAGAAAAGATATATTTTTTTATGGTGCCAGTAATTAATCCACCCTAATATCTGAACTGACTTCAGGATGAGCCAAGTTTCAGTTCATTTTCACAAGGTTCTCAGAAGTTTAGACAACTTAAATCTGGATTACATCAATGTGACTTGTGAAAATCTGTCTTTAAGTATATAAACATGTGCCTCTGCTCAGTGGTGCTTGTTCTTCTAGGTACCACAAACAAAATACCCCTCAGACAACACTAATATGGACCAAACTTGGAATGTGAGCTACTGGACCCCAAAAGGCTGTGTGTGAAAAGTTTATTTAGGACCAACTGTCAGGGTTCAGAGTTCTGTTACTCAGCACACACAACCTTAATGTCAACAGTATGGTAAATCCTAGTAGATGAATAAAAAATGAAATGCATTACATACTGAGCTGCTTGACAAGACAAGCAATGGCCTGCGAAGCAGCAGACTGTGATGCTGAGCGAAGTGCAGCACCACCACGAGCATGTGCGCGACCACACACACCCACCACCTGCGTCACCAGCTGCCCTGACACTGTGATACTTGACACACAACACATGTTTAGCACCACCTGACAAACACAATATATCCTTATTAACAGACACATAATCAGCATCCTCATTTAGTACCACCTGACAAAACACAACATATCATCATTAGCACACAGCCATAATCAGCATCCTAACTATAAGTCATGGATGTATTCCAAAATATCATGTTTTTTGCATTCAACTGGTACCTGCCAGCAGTCCACATTACAGATCATGGTTGTGTTCTACAATATCACAACTTTTTCCATACAACTGATACTGTATACTGAGAGAATCTGGCAAATCAGGTTTACAGGTAACAATGGAACACTAACAGGCAATATTTTGTAATTTAGCATTCATTTAACCCCCTGATAGTGATTTTTTATTTTTTCTTCTTGCTACAGAATGTGGTGAATTTTTTTTGGCCTATCTGATGGAGCCAGGATTTTGAGGCTTGAATGATGAGTGAATGGAAGCATGGCCCCCTGCACTGGGTAAACTTTGGCCATGTAGATGCTGCTACTCCTCACCCTGCCCTAAGGTGAGAAAGGTCCAGATATTGATTGTGATGATTATTCTTGCCTCTACTGGTACCAGACATTTAATTCAGCTTCTAAGAAAGCATTACTGTAGCAGTAAAGAATCACATCTAACTCATCAGTTCAAAAATATCTCTGAAAAAAAATAGAATCATCTGGAGACAGCAAGAATATAATAACAAATGTTACTCTATTGAAGTGGTGAAGGGAGAAAAAAAAAAAAGCACTTTACAACAAGGAATTTACAGTTTTGAAAACTGGAAGAAACTGGAAAGTAAGTTTTATAAGTGCCAGCAGAGCACTGATCTCTACAACCCCACAACATGTTCTATAATTTTATTCATTTAAGAATTTTTTTTTAATAAGATGGTTATATGTAATTTTCACTGAGCTTTTCACTACAAAATGTCTCCCCTCAGAGTATAAAATCATCTGGGAACAGGAATAAGGCAACATATTGTATTACATCACCTGATCCAAGGATTTAACCCCTTCATCTAATGTCTATCTATCTATCTATTGCCAGACGCCTCAATCCCGCACGGGGTGGCCACAAACAAATCGCCTACATGTCACTCTGTCCCCTGCCATTTCACTACCACGCTCCCAACTCACACCCCCCTCTCTCATATACCTCTCCACTCCATCCCTCCATCTCATCCTCGGCCTCCCCCTCCCTCTCGCCCCCTCCACCTCACTCACATACACTCTCCTCGTCAGTCTTTCACTCTCCATCCTCTCCACATGCCCAAACCACCTTAACGTGTTTCTCCTAACGCTTCCCATCTAATGATGTATTATATATTTACTTGTGACTATAAACAGATGATTTTATTCAACACAGGAAAAATCTTTAGTTCTGAAATGGTTTATACAGGGTATATTTAACACCTCTAGTTTGATAAGTTTCTCCTAACCTGGATAAAATTATCAAGAGGTGGTAAGAAAAAAAAAAATGCTGTCAGACTAAAAAGGTCAAGACAACTTTTCTGCAACTTAACACAGTATCCACTCCACAGGCAGCCCACCTTGAATAGCTCAACCTGTGTGTCCTCTGAATGTGATGGTAGAGACTGCAGCGCTGCAAGCAGCTGTGACGGCAACCAGGTTGTCTCGTCATCCTCCTCGAAGTCGCTGTGGAACTGAGTGTCTCGCAGCAGCTGTGAAAATACCAACCTGTTGTCAATTACCAGCAGTAGCATTACCAGTTGACAGTGGGGGCACTCACCATCCACTCAATCAATGCTGTGCAATCTTAAGGTGACTAAACTAAGAATCAAGCCAAATGGTTTCTTATAATCCAGAAAACCATTTACAGTACTATGTTTGGTGGTGACCACATACCATATGATGCCTGGTGGTCTAGAGGGTTATGGCACTCCAACCAAATGGGGCTGTAAAGGTTTACATCCAAGCATATTCATGCTGATATCAGTCCAACCCCACTACTACTAATGCTGATGGGAAAAAAAAAATGTAATGGAAGGGTTGAAAGTTTCTTTTACTTCTTCAGTATATTATTTAACATTACTCAAGAAGTATTATAAAAAAAAAGTACTGTAAGCTGGTTGAAGATATTCATACAAAGAATTTTTATAATTTTGTTCTTGCTACCATACACTGCTATCTTAATCCAAGATGTGGCCAGAGGTTTTATTCTATCATGTAAAGCCTGCCAGGGATGTAGTGTGGTCTCCTACAGCTTGAATGATCTGAACTACAGTAGCTACAACTCAGGCCATCCTTCATCCAAATGAAGTAACAAGGGACTGGCTCACTTGAAATTATTTCACTCAACTTTAGGCCAAAGCACGGAAGCATGTTGGAGTCTTTATGAACAATACAAATGATGGAAGACCTCTCATTATGAAAAGGTTAACAGGAACTGTGGAAGGAAGGGCCAATGAGCAGAAACAGAAAGTCCTGAAAGTTCTTAAGCCATTACTACCCCAACATGATGCAGAACACAGTGACAGGTAAATAAGTAGGGGGGGGGGGGGGGGGGGGGGGGAAAAACACCGTCAATTTCATACTATATACCCCAGTCACGGTGTAGGGCCTTGAGAGTGGGTTTCTGTCATCCATTCTATTATCCTTCCTGGCTTTA
The DNA here is from genome assembly GCA_018397915.1 of Birgus latro. Classification (NCBI taxonomy): domain Eukaryota; kingdom Metazoa; phylum Arthropoda; class Malacostraca; order Decapoda; family Coenobitidae; genus Birgus; species Birgus latro. The sequence continues at coordinate 3,105 of JAGKTI010006841.1, read as the reverse complement.
CATGACTTGAATACTACAGAAAAAGATATTTGAATAGGGTTTAAGTAAATGAAGTGAAGGGAATGATAGGGAGAGGGAGACTGAGAATGAGTTGGTGGAACAGGGTGAAGTATAAAGAATGAGGGTGGTGCAAGTTGGAGGGAGAGCAGCCTGATGAGATGGGACAGGGTGACATGGATGTAATTTTTGTAGATAACTCTGAAATTACATCTGGCTGTATACTGATAAACAGACAGACTACTTTGGGGGGACTGACCACACCTGCCATCACTCAAACAATATTCTAACCACTATACAACAGTGCTCCTTCACCTACCTTATAGCAGCCTGAGATAGCCAGACTAATGAGCTTGGACTGGCGTGACTCTAGAGCCCCCTGTAGTGCCCTCAAACACAGCGCTCGCAGCTCATGTGGTGGGGAACGCAGCAGGCCCGTCTGAGATTCCAGTACATCTGAGGGGAACACAGAAACCATTTATTTTATTTTATTTATTCATTTACTTTTTTTTAGTTTCACATCATGTACAGTATTATAGCTCTTTCACCTTGGCCTGGCCCAGATTTTTGCCATTTTGCAGCTTATATCAGTTATGCATTACAGCCCTTTTACCTCAACCTGGCTCAGATTTCTGCCCTATAGCAGCCTATTTCACATAGCTCTGTGGCATAAAAAAACAAAGCTACAGCTCTACATCCTTTCCATAACTTCTATGTGAGTAGCATCATACTGTGATGTTGCTCTACTGCTAAAACAGCATTCAAGATGAAGCAAATGCAATTTTAGGCCAAGAAACCCATTTCACTGGAAATGCTATTTAGCTACTAGTTCTCACTCTATCATGCTTTTCCCTGTCCTAGCTTTCTGGACCCTACCTTACTACTGTACATCTTTAGGTGAGAAAATATTATCATGATGACGATGACAACGATAATGATGATGATAATGACGGCAATAATAATGATGATGATGATAATATAGTCTCTGAGTGGCAGTTTTACCTTTGGCCTCAGTGCAGTGTTGTCGTAGCTGGGCGTACTTGTTGTGGGATGCCTCACGAAGCAGCTGCTCCAGTACCTCCTCCATGATGCCTTATACTGTACTTTGATACCAGCCTTCACCTTATTTTAACTCTGCCATTGTGGATACTAGTTATTGTACCATTCACCTCTGAAATAAGAGCATATGTGTTCGGAAAATACCGCACACCCTCATTATACAATCAAGAATTGAAGCATTTTAAATTTCACTATATTTGTTTTTTTTTGTATAATGACTGTGATGACTGATTGCTAACTATATGAGTGCTACACCACTAAATTCATTAACAACTTAATCGCGGGCCGTCACTCTCATGACGGTCAGTGGCAAGGGATCGAACCTATTGGGAAATAATAGATTAGTGTTTCTAGTGATAATATAAGGAATTGGTATAAATAGTAAGGGCTGTTGGGAAGTGTAAATGTGCAGATTTCGTGAGCCAACTTCGGAAGTCTCCACAAGTCAAACGATAGTCAACGAGTGCTAAAAAAAAAACATCCCATGATAAAGCTGAAGGTATGTGCCAGAGGCATATGAATTTATAATACTGTAGGACGAAAAACGGATTTTTGGCAAATGTTTGAAAACAGTCAGTTGGAGCACGAATTACCGCCAATGGGAAGGGCAAGAAACACCTCGAAGAACCCTGCAGTTTAGTGGTTACTCTATATGATCAATCATTATACAAATGGTTATCAAAATGCATCCCAGTTATAAAACAGGGAGGTGCTGTAAACTGTTTCTTACTGTATCTATCATCCAATTCTTTGCTGCCCCATCAGGAATACACAAACAACGGGTTAGGTTAATCATGCCAGATATTTAAGGGAAGAGTGGTCTAGTTGAGGCCTGGTGGTCTAGTGGGTTCAGGTAGTTCAACCAGAGTCAGCCCATAAGAGCTGAAATTCTGTGGATGGTTGACATTTTTGTTCACATAATACCACGCAGATTCAGCAATGGTCAGTCCTGCCTCAAATGTCCTGACTGAATATCCTTGCCTTAGACCTTTATGTTTCTAATAGGACAATTAGGGATGTTCGTTTAACCAGGGTGGCTAATTTTATCGGTGCCACCACATAAGAGCGTCCTTCTCTAACACCATCAGGAGGTATCAGCAACTGGCTATCAAAAAAAAAAAAAAAAAAAAAAAAAAAAAGCATATGCAAATTTAATTACAATTCATTCACCTGTAAAGAAAATAAAAAAGAATAGATTACAACTTACTGTATTGTCATTACCGAGCTTCAAACACTTTGTTACCAGCCATTAAAGCTTTCTGAAATAAAACAATTACTGTAATGTGCAACTCCAATATGATCACAGTCTTCAGAATGTTTGGGTCACTCAGAGCCATGTAATTCTGGCTGTTCTACTGACAACACATCAAACAACTTCTGTAATTTAACTGGTAGTACTTCAGAACTAGTTACACCCAACTTCTATTATATATCCACTATTTAGTTTATGAAATTTTAAGTAATTCTCTTCTACACACATCCATCACAAATGCACTTTTTAGAAGTTAGGAAATGTGGAATAGGAAGAGGAACTGTCCAGATCCTAGTTCCAACTGTTATCATATATACAGTACTATACTGTACTTTAAAAAGACATGCAATCAGTGTCAGTGATTTGATTGGCCCACCTTTTGACCGATTTTAATCTCAATGGCCATGAGGTTTGAGCATGCGCAGAAGTCACGCAACATCACGCCAAGGAGCAGTCCATGGCAGGTGGAAAGAGCTCCGTGTAAGTTAGAAATTGAGGGGAGGTCCGAGGTAAATACTGTATACAATTTTCACGTAAATACACATTTCTGAAAACAAGTTTGTAGTGCAATAAATTCAAAATAATGTGGTCTACAACGTGGTTATGTCAGATTCCCTGGATCGAGTGATGTGAACTACCGAGAACTTACCAAAACTGCTTAAGTTCAATAATGTGTATACTGAGTATATTACTGGGGTGCAATTCCAAAAGTTTACCATATGTCTAGTTAATGATTGCTGGACCCTAAACATATTGGTAAACTGTAGGAAATACACCAAACTAATGGACACTAAAAT
>JAGKTI010006840.1:17182-27574 GCA_018397915.1 Birgus latro | reverse complement strand
AGAGAAAGAGAGAGAGAGAGAGAGAGAGAGAGAGAGAAATAGTGATAGACAGAAATAGTGATAGATATAGATACAGAGACGGTGAGAAGTATAGTGGTTTAGTCGTGCCTTTTGGAAGATACGACAAATACGGTGAACACTCTTTTAGTCCGCATAAGTAATATACTAGAATGATATTTAAGTGTAATATGTAGAATAAATTGCTGACGAAAAGATGGTACGAAATCTCCATTGCCACTTAGAAGATGGACCTCAATCATCAGTGCCACCACTTGCAGGCGTCCCTCCAGCGCCTCGCAGACCAGTGACCGGGGGCTTTTTTTTTTTTTATGGGTTCTTTATACCTTTAGTCGGCTTTATGCACAGTGGTGGATTTCTTGTATTAATGATGGCTGTAGTCTGAATAATTTCCTCAAACAGAATGGAGACAGGAGGAATAAAACACGAAATAAGTCGCAGAATTGAAGGAGATAAAATAGATTACCTGATTATCTAATCCAGCCCTCAAATGAAAAGATCAAAGGTCGTTTTCCGGGCCGGCCAGATTGTTGGAGTCAGCCCGTTTTCCAACCTGACCTCCTTCAGTCTGGAGTATAACTTAGCACACGGATACAAACCGGCTTCTGGACGACATGTTCTAGGAGAAGGATTGGAACAGGTTTGGAACTTAAAAAGAAAATGATTGTCTGAAGATCCTCACGTGGTCTCTCTCTCTCTCTCTCTCTCTCTCTCTCTCTCTCACACACACACACACACACACACACACACACAATTTTTTCTTAAGTCGACGACCGAAGCAAGCTATCCATTACTTTCCCTCGAGAGACTTGTGGGGAGTTTTTATCAACGTTGGAAAAATAGGAGCTATCTTTTAGGTCTTGAGATTGTGTCGGGCATGTTATTTTGGTACTGTACAGGAATATAACCTATTACTCTATGCCCGTATCCACTGAGGATCTTGACCAAGTTTTACGATACACGAGTCTTCGTAGCGGTTTATTAACGTTTTGTATTTTTTTCGTCTTGATATTAATTCTCAGTGTGTCTGACACGGTTCTGAGAATAAAGAAGATCGCAGTTTTGCATGCGTCATACACGTTGCTACTCGGCGACTAGAGTCCTGTCGACTCTCTTCTCTCTCCATGGACTTTGAAAAATCAGTCTAGTGAATCCGCAACAACCGACACTGATTACTACATTCGGACACATAGGAGAGCTATTGCAGGCTTTTGCTAATTCAGCAATTGATTTTCATAGTCGGTAATGAGGGAAGCAAGAAGGCGACAAGAGTTCGGAAGGTGACAGCAAATTTGTTGCACTTTTTATTTACCCTGACTTTCAGTAAAAGTAATTCTTTAAGTTTTTATTGCCGCATCCAATAAAATTACTCGCACGTTTCTGTGGCATTCAATTTGCAGTTCCCATACTTTTTTTTTTTTCCTTGGACGTGTTTTCGCTCTTACCACCGCTCGTTACCACAGCTTTACGTCTTTATCTCTTGACCGATTTGCCTGAAATTTACGATGCATGTACCTGGGCTTGGCATCTCAATACATTTTTTTTTTCAGATTACCGATTTACGCCTTTAAATTACAGTATTTTACAGCCAAAGAAGTTTACCTGCGTTTAAAAGAAGATGGAGATGCCAGTATAACAGAATGAGCTCTGCCAAGGGTAACTTCACCATTTGGAGGAATGCAGCACCCTCACACCAACCAACTCACCCTCACCTGCCTGTGATGTGGCCATTATTTTAATTTGCGTGATATGCTCCTAGGGGGAAGCTGGCGGCCGCCCACATCAAGTGTCACCTAACCCAGTCACTGTCGCTCCCTTTAAATTCCTGTTTTGTTTTCAGTTTTATGTGCTCCGTTCACTGTCAATCCTGATGTTTAAAGGGGCAATTCTCACTCCATCTCGATTTCCCTAGCCTTTCATTCTATCGCACACAGACAAGTTTTATGTTCCCTGCCTTTTGCTGTACTTCTTTAGTTGCTGCTTTTTTATTCTTGCTTCTGACTTGTGCACATGGACATTTTTATCTCGTACTCATGAATGAATCTATGTTCCTCTCATTTACCTCTCTTGTGCTGATAATTTTTTTTAAAATTACTATTATTCATCTTATTTCGTAGCCTTCTGATAGCCAAAGTCTCTCTTCAAGTGGGAACTGTACTGTGTCAACGGTCAATTTTTTCCTTCATGCATGTACCAGTTTATCTCATTTTGCTTTATTACATTTACTGCTGCTTGGTTTTCAAAAGAACATTCCCCTGTGCTTTAAGGCTTGTTGCAATTTTTTATTTATTTACATATTTACATTTTATGTCTAGAATGGACCATGGATCCAACTGCTCCTACATTTAGGCCTCCCAGTCTTACGTGCCACACCTTTTTCACATGAAACCACTACGGAACTAAACTATTAAATACATGCCAGGGCTGTCTCAGGACTGCTGCAGTGGCATTTGCGGGCGTGTCTTTGTGACATATCGATGGGTTGTGAGGAAGCTCAGTAAAGTCTGTCTTAAAATTCAGTTCATCAAACTGTTTCCTACCTCAGCCTGGGATCGAACTCACGTCATTTCCGGGAAAAAAAAACAATCTGTCTTCCACCTCCATCAACGGTAAATGAAAAGTATGTATAGGCTTGTAAATGCTTATTTCAGTTCCCTTTCGGAAGGGTGTTATTTCAGTCCTAGGCTGGGACAGGAAAATTGATAATCTGAATACTGTTAGAAGAGACGACTTGTCATCCGCTGAGCCCATCACCATGCCATTGGAAAAAAAAAAAATGCTACGACTATCACACCACTCCAGAATGAGAGAGCCTTAATTAATTCATTATGATTTGAGAGTATTAATGAAGAAATAATGGTATGTCAAGGTGTGCTAAACGTAGGACTGAAGGGTTTCAGAGAACGGACTGCCAAATTCTATACCCAAAGCCGGACACAAATCAAGAATTCATTCAAATATGTGTACTTGCAATGATAGAAGATGGCTAATTTAAAGACAACAATTAACAAGACATCCAAAAATGACTTTCGAAACAAACTGATGTACTGGATATTTCGGAGCCAGATAAACTTTTCAAAATAATGTACTGTATATTTGTTTCATAAAAGTTCGACTTAAAAGAGTGCTATACTCACTTCTGCAGCTTCCAAATACCGAACATACATAGGCAACCTACACACACATACACATACACACACACAACCAAACATTAAGGAAAAAAAATAGATTAGGAAGATATGAAAACATTATTAATAGCTGAAGCTTTAACAAATAATCAGATCTGCTAACCCACCCGCCACATAGTCACACGACTCACACACTGCCATACAGCTGACAACTGTGCCGTGTCCACCGCCACAGTCTACACAATAGGGTGGAGTGAAAAACACGATTATTGAAATTCAACTTGTAATAGTGAGGAATAGTTGCCATTCTGTCTCAAAAACCTCTACCAAAAATTATTTCATTCCGCAAGAATATTCTGAGGTGCCCCAGTGGCAATGAAGAATTTATCCCTTGAAGCTGCAGGGATGATAAATTATCGATACCGATCATGGAAATACGTTTTTTTTTTTTTTTTTTTGTTAAATTAATAATAACCCAAATACAAACAAGGTAGGAGGTAGGGATGGGTTGTAGGGGTAAGCCGCCAGTGTGAACCAAAGGGGTCATACGTGCTGTTCAGGCTCACGCTCACGGCAGCACAATACTGCATCGTAATAAGCGGTCGGTCTCCTTAAGTGTACTACCAATCTTCAGTTACACGTTTTTTTATGTGTGTTGAAAATCTAATAATAATGTCATTACAGGTGATCAAAAGTAGTGATAATATCTCAGTCAGCCAAAACACAGACTAGAAAGACCACAAACTGTCCCATTTTCGGTGCACCAGAAGAACTTGCACACCATGTGCTACCAACATATGAAGATGTAATAAAGTGCTATTTGTGGAGAAGATGTATACTGAAAGGACATTCAAACAAAGATCCCAGTGTTACTCAAAATGCTGAAGAACTTGCTTCAACACTAGAATCCATATGGAAAAAAAGCATCAATACCTGCAGTGTCATAATAGGATTGTTAGAATGATTAAGTCATATCATGAGAAATACAGAAATCTTGCAAAACCAAGAAAAAGATGCCAAACATGTGAAAGTTATATACAAAGAGTTAGAGATTTTCAGGAGGAGGCAAAGAAGAATTTGTTCTATATTTCATGTTCCAAGTGTGTTGACTTTTCAGTTTGCAGATGTGAACGCTCTCGAAAAGTATCTCGAAAAGTACCACCTGACACCTGATGAGCGACAGTTTTTGAAAGATCAGAGAAAAGAGAGGAAAATGGCAACAGGCTCAGTGGACGCAGTTACATCTAAGAAGCTGAAGGGAAGAGAAGATAGAAAGGGAAAGGCAGCTACAAAGTAAAATGAACAGAAGGCCTCAACAAGCAAAGGCTCATTGAAAGTGAACATAAATTCATCATCATCTTCTGACACGGAAGAAGAAACTCAGTATAAAGACTTTGAGCCACCTTCACAAAAAATGAATGCTGAATCACAAAATCCTGAAACATCAAGGCAGATGAGGCAGTCTCTGCCTTTTCTAGCAATGGCATGTGACAGAGTGGGTGTATCAGATAAGAGCAGCAGCAACAATTGCCAGTGCAGTTCAACAAGATATAGGGATTGTGTCTGAACATGATAAATGCAATGATATAGATAGCAGCAAGGTTAGAAGGGAAAGAAAACGAAAGCAAACAAACATTCAAGAGGATGAAATAGTATGTGAACCCTTACGATGTATTTACTTTGATGGTCGAAAGGATAAAACTTTGGTGCAGGAAAAAAAAAAAAAAAAAAAAAACAGTCCCACTACTATCGTAGAGCAATTGCTGAAGAACATGTGACGTTACTTGAAGAACCAGAGTCAAAGTACCTAGGCCATATATCACCCACGTCTGCCTCAGCTGAACATATTGCGTCGGGAATGATGGAGTTTATTTATGACAAAACATTGGCATATCTAATGTTGCAACAATTGGTTGTGATGGTACAGTTGTCAATACTGGCTCACAAAGAGGTGTTCCTGCACAGTTAGAGAAGAGACTTGGAAGACCCTTGCAATGGCTTGTGTGTCAGCTTCATGCAAGTGAACTTCCATTACGTCATCTCTGAGAAACTAGATGGGAAGACCCTTGGGCCTACCTCCATAAAATATTTATTGGCCTAATTAGGAAGCAACTTCAGGAGCGTAAGAAACTACCAATAGTAAAATCTGAAAAGATTCATGTCGTAAAATTACCCCCGCTAATATCAATACACCAGTCCAGTATGAGACAGCCCTAGCATGTATTCAATATGGACGGTGGGTGTTAGCGCCGGAGTGGTGACATGTAGAGGTGTATGGTATGTAGGACGACTGCTGGGCCTTGACAGCAGGCTGTGAAGCCTATGCCCAGTGTCGGACACACACACACACACACACACACACACACACACACACACACACACAACTACACAGTAGTACACAAACTGTGCACGTACGAGTTTCTTGTTGAATTAGATTCTACTTTCCAATGTCTGAGGCCTCGGAATTTTATTCTACTAGTACAAACACGCTATTAATTCTCAGCTACCTCTTTTTTACATATTTCTTTATGAATTTATGCAGTTACTATAAAACTGATTAATATGTATTGGCTAAATGCATTGAAATGCATGTGTTCGTAATTTATGCTGGGAGTAATCGTCTGGTAATCGATTACTGGGAACTATAATCGATTAGCGAAAAATTTTACACTGTAATCGATGTTATCGATTGCAAGTAATCGATTACGCCCACCACTAATACACAAGCATTCATACATACGTTTATTCATATACACATTTCCATATATATACTTACACACACACACACTTTCATACATGCATTTACGTATATACATTCACACATACAAGCAAATCACTTAATAAACGTGATTTGGAGAGAAAAGAGAGGAGAAAAATATTGAGAAGGCAGGGAGCGGCAAGGGAATATGAGACTGGGAGAGGAAGGACGAGAGGACTAGGAAGGGAGGGAAGGAGATGTAGAGAATGGAAGGCAGAGAGAGGGGGGCAAGGAAGGAATGGGAATAGGAGAGAAAATGTGAATAGCCGAAAGCGCTTGGTATAAATCGTGTTTCCTTTTTCCCCTGTGTATACCGCTACATTCAGCAATATACACACACTTCCATGCACACATTCATACATAAACACAGACTTCCATGCATACAATCATACATATACGCACACCTCCATACATACATTAAAGGGTCATACTCGTACATGGCAAGGTATGGAATGGTGACTGTTGTGCCACGATGCGGCCTGTGATGATACGTGCTCAGGCAGCAAATGATCCAGGAGTAGAACTCATAAATAACAGTGAGCATAATTTGTATTCATAGCAGTGCAAAGGAATATAGCGCAGCGTAAACATCAACACAATCATCATTAGCAGCGGCAACTACGACAATAACAAATGACGAACAGCAGCAACAATAATGTGTCTTGTTTTCACAGTGGCGTGCAGTGTCTTTATGTATAATTATATCATCATCATTATCATGATCATCGTGACCCTCTTTCTTACCTTACAATGGTAGTAGGAAACTACTACCTAAGGCTGGGGTGAGAAATGATTATATAATCATCATCATGGAAAAAATATACTTTCAATGTGTGTCGTACAGATCTTTCAAGCAACGACACATTTGCTGGTCCTCTCGACCATATTTGTTATGAGACATGCCATTTGTTTTATAAGTCTACAGTAAGAATCCATATTATAAATGAGAATGTTTATCTGTCTATGTCTACCTGTCTGTGTGTCTGTCCTCCATGGAAATCGAAGGGGGTGCATACGAAACTCTCTAAACAGCTGTAACATGAGTAACTTTTTACGACGAATTTAAATGTGTAAGGTACATTGCAGGTGCTAGTATTACGCCCCTTATGGTCAAGATGTGAACTAATTGATAATAATTTATCGTCAACACTGTGGAAACATGGTAGCCAATTACCGTTTTTTTTTTTTCCTACAACCATTTGATTACTCGGAACAATGGGTCGGATGGGTAGACGGATTGGTGAGGTGGGCAAGGTTATGTGGATGGGCGCGTGTGGAGGGGCAGCGTGGAAAGGTGTGATGGGGTATGGTGGGTGGAGTGGGTGGACAGAATTAAGTGGACGGGTGCTTGTGGAGAGGCAGGATGGGTGGGTGTGGAAGGGCAGGGTGGGAGTGGAAGGGCAGGGTGGGTGGGTGAGTATGAGTGAAAGGTTAGGCACGGTGGGTGGATATGTATGGCAGGCAGGTGGGCGGGTGAGCAGGGTGGGAGGGTTAGCAGTGTGAGTGTGAAGGGTTGAAACAGGTCTATGGTAGGAATAGGTTCATGGGGCCTATATCCCGGGGAAATGGGCCGAAGGAGGAACATGGGTGCAGTGGGTAAAATAGGACCCCAGGGGGTCTTCCCCACGAGGACTGGCCATCCAGGGTCCCAGACAATGCCAGTATACAGGATCAGAGGGTTTTACCAGGGCAACCCAGGCTATCAAATACACTAGAGTATCTGCTCCAAGAGTCTAAAAATTAAAATAGTGATATGATTATGGTATCTGTCTTACGAGTATAATACAAAGACAAGAGAAAGACGATTCGCCCATCCAACAGTCATACGAGCTAAGTCGCCAGGAAAAAACAGAAAGACTCCCATGCAGAACAGAAAAATCAAGGGGAAAAAAATGTGAATATAAAGCACTCTGCGTGATCTTCACTCCTTCAGCTCGGAGACGACATGTTCATGCAACTCTTGGCTGTACAGTTCATTAGTACGGCCACATCTCGGGCAATGTGCTCAGGTTTGGTCATCATACCTCGAAAAAGGTATTTAGAAATTAGAGTAAGTGCAGCGAGAAGTGAAAAAATCGATACCCCGATTGAAAAATAAACCGTACAAGGAAGGTTTAGAATAATTAAGCCTGTTTAAAGCCCCAAAACGACGAATACGACAGGATTTAATTAAAGAATACAAGATTTTTAAGGATTATAAAATGGCAGATGGTAAGTACTTCATATCAAATTAGTCAAATTATACCAGAGGATTTCGATATAAATTACTGACACGTTTCTAGTCAAATAAAGCAAAGCATTTTTTCTGTAACAGAACTGTAAACATACGGAACAAATTGATTGTGGTAGACTGTGATACACTAATTACATTTAAAAGTAGCTTGATTAAGTATATACCTTCTGATTCCCAACACTCCAAGTTCACAGCTGAATAATAAAAAGATATATTGTGGTAGGTGGACGGCGGCCATCATTCACTCACTTGGTATTTTCTTCGGGTGACTCTGCATTGAGTGACAAGCCAAATGGTTTCCCGTAAACCAGAAACCATTTGCTTTCTTGTGTTATTCATATAACCAAATGACGCCAGGTGATATACCGTGATAGGATAAAGTGCTCCAACCTGATTCAGTCTGTGAGGACCAACATCCGAGCAATAGTTACAATTTACTGTTCATATAATGACACCCACGTGAGGCTGTTCACCCTCACCCTAACTGAAGGGACTGAATAGCCTAGCCTCGGATTCCTACGCTCCTGATGCAGAAAAAAAGAAAAAAAAAGTTTGGATGTTGGATGGATATACCATCACTCCCTTTCGTCCAGATCACAAAGAATCTATCTATCTATCTATTGTCAGACGCCTTAATCTCGTAAGGGCTGACCACAAATAAATAGCACCCATGTCATTCTGTCCCCCGCCATTTCACTGCCCTGCTCCCAGCTCACATCCCCCACTCTCATATACGGTACATCTTCACTCCATCCCTCCATTTCATCCTCGGCCTCCCACTCCCCACCCTCCACCTCAATCACATACACTCTCCTCGTTAGTCTCTCACTCTCCATCCTCTCCATACGGCCAAACTACCTCATGTATTTCTCCTAACGCACTGTAACACTTCCACATCCACACCATATCGCTTCTTCACTTCCTCATTTGTCTGTCTGTTTCTCCATGTTACTCTACATCCTCCTCTCAAATTAATTTCCACGGCTCTCACTCTTGTGTCCTTCCAACAAGGTCCAAACTTCACTTCCATATGTTATACCAAGAATGAGTCATCAGCAGACGCAGTTGACAGTTCTTTGAACTGTTCAAAACTAGGTTAGAAAGTTTTGTTGGTCTAATTTAGTCAATGATGGAATGTTTCTTCCTTTCCTGTACGTACGTACATTCCTGGTTCAGTCTTTCCCTGTGGTTAGGTGCACTTCTATTTCTCTGCTTAAACAGCACGCTGGAGCGCAAGCTCAGGTGGGTGGAAAGCGCCCTCATATTTTAATACTTCTCCCTCAAGTTTAGAGTAGCAACGTGTACCTGGAAATTTGTTCATGGTATCTTCTCGATAAGGGTTGTAAGACAATTTGAGGTACTGTTACTTGTAACTCTCTCTCTCTCTCTCTCTCTCTCTCTCTCTCTCTCTCTCTCTCTCTTAACGACTTCCCCTGGGACATAAATTTCCACTCCCCCTCCCAATACACAATCTCCCCCTTCCCCCGTCATTCAAAAAGTCTCATACGTACCCTCGAGGGAAATACAGCTCCACGTAGCCCACTCCTTCGGATCTACAGTACACGCATGGACACGTACACATATTCCTAAGCATTCATACAAGTGGAACACTTACATAAGTACACACACACACACAGTGGCGGAGGACCTTATAGGATTCTAAGCTCGGCGAAGTAAACAGACGATCTGTCTTCCTGTGTCTGTGCCTCAAAGTTCTTTCCTTCTTCAGAAAAGCATGGTAGTGTGTTAATGTTCTTCAGGAGCAACCATGGTTACCTTACTGACCCCGTTAAGTTAGGCCGCTAGACTCAGTGCGTGTGTATTCTCAGCCATCGACTGAGATAATTAATAAAGCATTAGTTATTACACACGAAAAAACAGATCCTTTAACCGACCAAACATACAATCATCAACCACGGTGGCAGTATACAACACGATAATCAACAAGAGTACCCGCAAGCTCTATACCTCCGATGCACATTACAGCAGTTCCCCTCTATTACACTTAGCAGGGAGGACTCAATTACAGGATTAGTCTCCCTATGTGCTCTCGTTTTAACCCATGTATGTAACGACCCCAGGACCAGATAGGGTGAACAGTTTGTGCCGTGTCAGTGCTTCCTCAGTGCTTCACAATGTAACCTAGCTATTCCACTATACGTTTACCATTGCTTGCTTAGTTGTCACATCCTCTCTCCCTCCCCTCTCTCTTTGTGTGTGTGTGTGTGTGTGTGTGTGTGTGTGTGTGTTTGAGA
>JAGKTI010006839.1:21337-39199 GCA_018397915.1 Birgus latro | reverse complement strand
ATCCCCCATCCTCTCCACATGTCCAAACCACCTCAGCCTACCTCTCCTCATCACAACACCAATACACTCCAGTCCCATCCTACCTCTCAACTCTTCCATCGTAAACCCAGCCCCCCCAGGCCTTGCACGCAGGGACGCACTGCACATCCACCTAATCATTGTCATTTCTGTACGTTTAATCCTGCGAATATCCTCTTCCTTTATTGCCCAGATCTCACTACCAAACAGCATCACACTTCTAACACATGCTGCATACAAAGACCCCTTAGCATGTAAGGAGAATCCTCTCAATGTCAGGAGAGGCAACAGCTCCCCGAACTTCTTCCAACCACTTCTCACCCTAGCAACCGAGCTAGCTCCAGCCCCACCTCCAGCACATAACATGTCTTCCAAATAAAACTCTTCCACAAACTCAAGAGACTCACCAGCAAGTTCAATCCTTTCATGCCTAACAATTTCCACCTGCTCTCCCTGACACGCTGCACACATAAAATCAGCATTATCTCGCAGTCTACCTCTAATACCACTAGATCTCTTGTGCACCCATTTATCACAAACACTGCACAAGAGGGAATTACTTCCCACACCTTTGTGGCAAACTGCACATGGTCACTCTCCCTCTCCTCTGATTGTACCGCCACCAACCCTAGATATCATCACTTTTGTTTTATCTGCATTTATCCTTAAGCCCTTGTGTCCCATACCATCTCTCCATTTCTTAAATCTTTCCTCCGCCTCCTCCTTTTCATTCTCTGCAATCAACACCAAGTCATCAGCATACATCTCTCACAGGAGTCCATCTCTGAAGTCACGTGAGAGGGCTTCAAGTACCATGATGAACAACAAGGACTGACCCCTGATGCACACCAACATTCACAGAAAACTCATCACGCAAAACTCCATTCACTGTTACTTGGGTATGAGCACCCACATACATGGCCATAACCACCCTAACGAGCCACTCTTCCAACTCTAGCTTTCTCATCGCCCACTTCACCACCTCTCTAGGGACTCTGTCAAAGGCCTTTTCCAAATCAACAAAAACAAAATACAATTCCCTTTTCTTGCCAATATATTTTTCCTGAAGCTGTCGAACAATGAATATGGCATCAGTGGTCCCCCTGCCTGGCATAAACCCAAACTGCATCTCATTGATATTCACTCTTTCTCTAATCATACCTTCTAGAACTCTCTCCATTACTTTCATTATCTGATCTAAGAGCTTTATACTGTTCCTCTCTAATTTCCCGGGGGCACGGTGGCTCAGAGGTAGAGCATCAAGCTCGGGACCGGGGGGTCGCGAGTTCGAGCCGCACCCTGGACTGCCGTGCCGGGAGGGGTAGCGCCCTCCTGTTACCTATCGGGGCTATATGGTCTCATTGTAAGGTCTAGCTCGGGGGATTCTTTAATCCCTTTTTTTTTTAATCTGTAATTTCCCCTTTCCAGGGCATCACCCTTCCCTTTGTACACATTTACAATTACACTCTTCAGCCAATCATCTGGGACAACACACTCATATATAATCATATTTATCAGGTCAGTGACTAACCTCACCCCAGTATTTCCTGAGGCCTTCAACATTTCACCAGTCAACCCAGAGACACCTGCCGCCTTCCCCACCCGCATCCTGCCTATTGCCTCACTCACAGTAGCAGCACCAATCAAAGGCCAAGGGCCAAACACTGGATCTGCTGGCTCCAAACCTTCCCTATCCCACTCAAACTCCTCATTCAACAACCGGCTATAATGCTCTCTCCATGCATCTTTAATATCCCCACTGTTCACCACTACCCTTCCTTCATCATTCTTCACACACAGCTCACCTACAATGTCCTGATTATCCCTCTTCACCTGATTTGCCACTCTAAAAATCATATTTTTCCTATCCCCATGATTTAGATTATCAGGTAAAAGTCTCTGTGACTCAGACTTCGCCCTGTATACCTCTCTTCTAGCCCTACGTTTGGCAGCCAAGTATTCCTCTCTGTTACCACCCTTCTTCCATTCCCGGAAAAGCCTTTTTTCCTTAACTGCGGCTTCTACACCCTCATCCCACCACCAAGTTACTTTATGTCTTGGTGGGCCTCTTGTCCAACTGCATATTGCATCGATAACTCTCAAGAGGTTGTTCTTAAGGGCTCTATACTGTTTATTAACGCCTCTATCTACGGCTTCCTGTTCAGCCACCACTCTCCTCATCTCACTGTAAAAGGCATCCCTTACTGATTGGTTTCCCAGCTTCCATATTTTCCTCCTAGGTACATATGTCCTCCTTCTCATCGCTTGTTCTTTAAGCACCATGTCACAAATCAATAGTTTGTGCTGCTGCACACACTCCTCGCTTCCTATAATTTTAACATGCCTCAGTAACCTCCTATCAACCCTCCTGACCTGAGAATAATCTACCTGACTGCTATTTCCCCCGGACTCGTACGTAATCAAATGACTCATTCTCTTTCTAAAATGTGTGTTGCACACAATCATGTCCATAGCCTCCCCAAACTCGAGTATTCTTTCCCCTTCCACATTCCTCACACCATATACACATCCCCCATGGACTCCTTCATAACCTTGAGCTGCTTCACCAACATGACCATTCATATCCCCTTCCAGAACCACTACCTCATCATTGCCCATACCGCCTACTACACGTATTAAATCATCCCAAAATCTATCCACCTTTGCATCATCCAATCCTGCCTGTGGAGCATATGCTGATATAATTACAATCATTTTCCTAGTGATCAAAATTTTCAGTACTAATATCCCATCACTTACTCTCATAACATATTCCACCCATTTCTCCGCAACCAACACCCCCACACCCCCATATCCATCAGTTCCCCCCTGCCAAAACAACTTATAGTAGCAATCCTTCTCAACAATCCTTCTGGCTGATCCACCCCTGTACTGGACTTCCTGCAAACATGCCACATCCACCCACGTCCTACTGAGAGCCTCAACGACTTCCCCCGCTCTTCCCCTCAAACTTCCCACATTCCACGAACCCACTCTAAACTCCCTGGGTGATTTACTGTCCTCAGGCTTGCTTTGATTCTTCTATTTGTAAGTCATAGTCGGTAAGATAAAAGGGGGGGTAAACATTCAACAGGCCCCTCCCATTGGACAGTCCTAGGCCCAGGCAATGGATCTGGTACCCTTAGCCTACCAGCTTACCAGTGGCTGTGGTAGTGGCCTCGGGGCACCCTACCAGGACAGCTGCCGGGACACCCTCCAAGCGCGCCTTGGCACTGCAACTGC
Organism: Birgus latro; assembly: GCA_018397915.1. NCBI lineage: Eukaryota > Metazoa > Arthropoda > Malacostraca > Decapoda > Coenobitidae > Birgus > Birgus latro. The sequence goes on along the minus strand of JAGKTI010006839.1, from coordinate 35,938 downwards.
CCCGCCAATATACACCCACTGATAGGGCAGCCTCCTGGGGCGCTACTCCCAGGTTCGAGCCCCTCTCTATTAGGTGGAAGCGGCAGCCTGGGAACCGCAGTGCCCTGTACCCTCTAGCATAGGTTCAAGCTCCATCTCGCCCTGGACCCATAATCTATGCCAGCGGAACCCCCGTCACACCTCCCCCCAAAAGTCCGACACTAGGTAGCGGGGGCAAAGTTTTCTGGCTGCATGCCCTTGCTGTCTTCAACCCCTGTAACGTAGTGGGATACGTTGTGTGATATGTAAAACGCATGTGGTGTAGTACATAAGATAGTTAGAGGAAATGTTTGGGAGAGTATGCTAGTCTACTCTCCATGTTACTGTCACACTGAAAAGGTCAGCAGTGGGGGATGGTTAGGTAGCTAGTGAAACAGGAGCTCCAGCTCTCCCTATCACCAGCATTCCCATTCCCCTAGGGAGTACCACCCTGTTTGGCCCGTGCTACAGCCTCCTCCTGTTTGCTACTGCCTCCTCCTTAATTATAAATACTGCGACATCCACTGTTCTGCATTGCACAGCACATCCTTGGTATACAGTCACTCAGTTTACGATCATTCTCTGATATGATTTATAAAGTTAGGCCATTCATTGTTTCTTTAACATTTTTTTTTTTTTAAATGTGATTTAAGTGATGCCTTTTTTTTTCTTTTTTTCTTTTTTAAATTACACAATCATTTTTCCAAGTACAGACACAAAAGTCACTGTACAGTCAATTGTTATACAATCAGTTTTCAAAAAAACAAATCTCATTTGTAAACTGAAGACATGCTGTATCTCATTTATGTCTACATCAATGTATAAATTGAACAACCACAGAGACAATACACATTCCTGTTTAAGTCCAGGAACAAGGGTCACCCCATAGGCATATATTATTTAGTCTTGATACATCCTGTTTTATAGTGAAGGTGCACAAATTTTCAATGAGTAATGTAGTTTTCATTAATCCCTTCATTATAAGAAATGAGCGGATCTTGAATTTGGCTCCCTTTTGTATTGTTTTTTTTTTTTTTCTTGGAAGGAAAAGTAAAGTGGGCCCATGGCCTTTGTTTTCTTTTTTTTTCATTAAAAAAAAAAAAAAAAAAAGTCTCCCATAGTTAAAATAAATCAAATGAAGACCATAGGAATAAACCAATAAGATGTGTGTAATTTAGTGAATTAATGCAAGAGTTTAGGTCATCAGCCTTTTTCACTGAGAAATTTGCTGTCTCTTTGTGGATTACTTACGTGATATTAACACTCTCGTGTATCTCCAAAACAGGTCTACAGGAGGATTTGTGCTGCTGTACTGCATCTTCTACTACTTGAAGCGCTCCAACATGTCTGGAGGTTTACAGACCATAGAGTTTGTGGGTTGGTCGCTACTCACCTGCTACGTTTTCTTCCTCACCCTTGGCACTGTCTCCTTCTTTGCATCCCTTGCTTTTGTCAAGTACATTTACTGCAACATTAAGATGGATTAAATTTTCATAACTTTATTTTACACTGCCCTTTTTTTCTTCTGTTATTGAAAATCATTCGTTACTCTAGCATTCACTTATAGAAATTTACATGCCTTTGTAGAGTTATTAAAGGTATTTATTATAGGCAAGGCATTCATTCCTCTGAGTCCATTTCAATATTAACTTATGCATTTTCCAATAAAGCAAAACAGCAATCACTCATGTATCCGAACCTGCATTATATGAACCTTGACATTTTTCGAACCTCTGTATTGGAAAATTAACAGAATTATTAAATAATAACAAATACACAAAAGAAAGAAATTTTAATCTCATGCCTGTGGCAAAACTCGGGCTGTGGCCGGTAGGTGGCATGGAACTGATCTCTTGGACGACCTTGAGGGATTTGAGGCCAAGGGTTTCCAAGTTTTTTTAAAATAAGGCTGGGGAAATGGTGCCAGAGGACGATGTTATTGAACGGATGGAGTGTGATGAGGGTGATCCAGGATATCAAACACTGACACCAAAATTGCCGAAGCAGTACTGGATCCCACTGACAAAGCAATATGACAAACCTACTGCCACTGTGCCTAAGGAAGGATAAGGCAGGGAAGGCTTTGAAACTCTCACTGATTACCGTGAGCACCTAGATACTATACCCTTCTTTACCCCTGCACAGTTGTTGACTTTATACATGGGTTTTATTAGCCCTTGTGTAGAGTACAACTCTCATGTGTGGGGAGGCTTCCCACATACAGCTCTTCTCAGTAGGGTGGAGTCAAAGGCTTTTCGTCTCATAAACTCTCCTCCTCTTACAGGCTTCCTTCAACCTGTGTCTCTTTTCCGCACTGTTGCATCTTTGTCTCTTTTCTATTGCTGCTTCAGTGGTCATTGCACCTCTGAACTGTCTGCTTGCATCCCTCCACCTCTACAACGAGCACGTAGCACCTGTCTGAAAACAAACTTTCATCCCTTTTCTGTCCAGCTGTCTAATGCAAGAGTTATCCATTACTCCCAGTCTTTCATTTATGCAACAGGTCAACTCTGGAACTGTCTCCCTCTGTCTGTATTTCCTACATCCTATATCTCCTGTCTTTCAGATGCATTGTGTCCAGGCATCTCAAAATGAACAGATCTTGAATTTGGCTCTCTTTTGTATTGTTTTTTTTTTTTCTTGGAGGGAATGGTTTGTGGGCTCCTGGCCTTTGGTTCTTTCTTAAAAAAAAAAAAAAAAATCCAAAAGGCCTCCAGCTCCCTCTGAGAAGTTTGTGACCTGTTCATCAGAAATCAGAGAAAATGGGCATTCAAGCCCAACAACAAGTGACACCTTCAAGCTGACCACTCCTTCACCATTTCCTACACCATCATTCAGTCAACCATCCACCTCAGTAGTACCTCATCAGCCACAGTACCCTTGAGTGATGATGACATTGAAGATGAGATTGAGGAGGCAGGCTTGTAAATTGGTGAGTAATGTAATGCACTTATACTGTACAGACAATTGTATGACTAAAATACTATATTTGTAAATATCTGACCCTCCTTTGGTCCAATTAGTTTGGATACGCGAGTGATTACTTACTATTAAGTATTTTCATTATACATACAGTATTGTTTTTTTTTTATATAATGTACATGAACCACTATTTCATTATAGTTTTTTTGTGCTCATTGCTGCTTTTTATAGCTGTTCATGCAACATCTGATAATAAATCGGGGTGTGGGAGAAATTATCTTAAATTGACCATTTTGTTCAGGGGTATTTTGTGTATTTACCTATTTGTAGTATACAGGAATTGAGCTAAGCTCGTGTTGTCCCGTCTCCATATCTACATTCATCTAATCTAGTTTTAAATACATGAATGTTTTTCGCCTGCACCACCTCTTTGTCTAAGTCATTCCAAATACTTATGCTTCTGTTCGGGAAACTGAACCTTTTGAGATCATTAAGACATCTACTTTTCCTCAACTTGAAGCCATGACCTCTTGTTCTTCCATCATCCAACACAAAAAGATCCTCTTTATCCACCCTTTCCAATTCTCTTACATTTCTAAATATCGTGATCAAGTCACCTCTTTCCCTTCTCTCGCGCAGTGTTGGTAACTTCAGTTTTTCCAATCTCTCCTCGTAGGTGAGTTCCCTTAAACATGGTATCATCTTTGTTGCCATCCGTTGAACCCTTTCTAGTTTATCAATATGCTTCTTCAAATGAGGTGACCATACCACTGCCGCATACTCTAGTCTTGGTCTTATCATGGTTACTATCAACTCCCTCAACATTTCCTCATCCATATAATTAAAAGCCACTCTCATGTTGGTCAGTAATCCATAAGTTCTCCCAATAATTTTGTTTATATGCTTTTCTGGTGACAAGTCATCCCGAATAATCACTCCCAAGTCTTTCTCATCCTTTCTTTTACTTTCTCATCCTTTCTTTTACTAATCATCTCATTGCCCATTTTATATGTCCAGTGTGGTCTTCTTTCACTTATACCCATTTCTAATACATGACACTCTTTGGCATTAAAGTCCATTTTCCATGTCTGGCTCCAGCTGTGTAGTTTGTCCAAGTCCTCTTGCAGTTCTTTACAACTATCAATACATTTAATATGTTTCATAATTTTAGCATCATCTGCAAACATACTCATGTAACTATTCAAACCCTCTGGCAAATCATTTACATATATCAGAAACATTACTGGGGCCAGGACAGAGCCCTGGGGTACTCCACTAGTCACATTTCTCCATTGTGAAACCTTGTCTCTTATTACTGTTCTCATCTGCCTTCCTATCAAATAATCTCCCATCCACTTTAATAGTTTCCCATGCACCCCTCCAAATGTCCTCAACTTCCACAATAGTCTCTTATAGGGCACCCTGTCAAATGCTTTCTTAAGATCCAGATAGACACAGTCCGCCCATCCCTCTTTCTCCTGTACGACATCTGTTACCCTACTGTAGAAACTTAGTAGGTTAGTAACACATGATCTTCCTTCCCCAAAACCAAACTGTCTTGGTGTTATCACTTCATATTCTTCTAAATACTTTATCCATCTTTTTCTAATAACTTTCTCACAGATTTTACAAACAATACTGTACTAGTAAGTGACACAGGTCAATAATTAAGTGGATCCTCCCTATCTCCTCCCTTAAAGATTGGCACAGTACTTGCTCTTTTCCAATCTTTTGGTAACTGTCCATTTTCAAGCGAGGTCTTCGCTCATCGCTCATTTTTGAAGGCTCCAACATGCTTGCATGTGTCGGCCTTGGTCACCTAATGGCGGCTGTCCATGCTGCTCGATCTCCGGCAGCCTCCCTATTCAGTCCCTTAACCCTTAAGTCACATTTAATGACCTCATCCCATGTCTTTCTCGGTCTACCCCTCCCAACCCCTCCCCCAATATTAACACCTCTCACCCTCTGTACCCAATTATCCTCCCCTATCCTCTCCACATGTCCAAGCCACCTCAGCCTACCTCTCCTCATCACAACACCAATACACTCCAGTCCCATCCTACCTCTCAACTCTTCTATCGTAAGCCCAGCCCCCCCAGGCCTTGCACGCAGGGACGCACTGCACATCCACCTAATCATTGTCATTTCTGTACGTTTAAACCTGCGAATATCTTCTTCCTTTACTGCCCAGGTCTCACTACCATACAGCATCACACTCCTAACACATGCTGCATACAAAGACCCCTTAGCACATAAGGAGAGTCCTCTCAATATCAGGAGAGGCAACAGCTCCCTGAACTTCTTCCAACCACTTCTCACTCTAGCAACCGAGCTAACTCCAGCCCCACCTCCGGCACATAACATGTCTCCCAAATAACAAAACTCCTCAACACACTCAAGAGACTCACCTGCAAGTTCAACGTTGCCTCTCACGCCTAACAATCTCCACCTGCTCTCCCCGACACACCGCACACATGAAATCAGCATTATCTCGCAGTCTACCTCTAATACCACAACATCTCTTGTGCACCCACTTATCACAAACACTGCACAAGATGGATAATGACATAAACTGGCCACACTAACTGGTCGGCACATTCCTTCAGGATCCATCCAGCCTCACCATCTGGTCCCATTGCTTTTCTCACAGCCAAATCCTTCATCAGCTGTAGCACCTCATTCATGTCAACTGTAATTTCGGCCATTCTCATCAGCATGGATTCCATTTCAGGCTCCCTAAATTCGTCTTCCAATACATAAACTGACTGCAGCTTGTTCGTTATTTCACACAAGTCTTCCTCTCTTTCGTATGTTTCATCTCCATCCCTCAGTCGTATTATACTGTCCTTAACTTTCATTTTGCCATTTACAAACCTATAAAATAGTTTCGGCTCTTTTTTACAGTTAGATACAATATCTTTTTCGTATTTCCTTTCCTCTTCTCTCCGTACCCTTACATATTTATTTCTAACCTGCTTGTACTTCTCCCAAGCCCTTTCACTATACCTTGTTCCCACTTTAGTCCACGCTTTTTTTCTTGCCTCTTGTGCCATCCTACATCTGTTGTTAAACCATTCTTTCTTCCTTTCCATAGCTGCAGAAAATTTTGGGACATACTTAGTAACTCCTGTTTTTTATACTTCTATCAAAAACTCATATTTCTCATCAACATTTGTGATCATATTCATTTTACTCCATTCTACATTTTGGAAAAAGTCCTCAGGGAAGCAAAGTCTGCCTTCCCATAAATGTATCATTTTCTCTGTGTTTTTCATCTCTTTCTCCTTCCCTCACTCCTACCACGTCCATCTCAATTACCAGATGATCACTTTTACCAAAGGGGCAATGGTAGGTTATGTTTCTCACATCATTTAGGCCCTTTGTGAATACTAGGTTGACCCTGGATGGTTCATCAGCACCCCTAATTCTTGTGTTTTCTTTGATCAACTGGGTTAACATGTTTTCCATCATCAATTCCATTAATTTATTTCCCCATGATTCTTCATTGTTCCCAGCATCCATACTTTCCCAATCAACTTCTCTACAGTTAAAATCTCCCATTAATATTATTCTATTTCTTCGTTCAGTTAACATTTTTAACCTAATAATGGATTCTCTTATTAACTTCGTAATCTTCCTTTGTCCATGCCCTAGTTTTGGGGGGCATATAAAAAACTATTACATCCATTTTTTCTCCATAACTGTCCTCTGTTACAACTCCCAAAAGTTCAGCCATGGTATTTTCAGTTTCTATATTCTTTACTCTTAGGTCATTACGGGTTAATATCACTATACCTCCCCCAAATTTGCCTTCTCTGTCCTTCCTCCAAATCTTATAATTATTCCAGCCAAATAATTTTGTATCGACATCTCGGGGCAATTTAGTCTCTACTAAGCAAACAATTTCAGGTTTATTTTCATTTAAGTAGTCTCCAATTTCCCCTTTCTTAGATATTAATCCATCTATATTACTGTACATGATGCTCAGATTTGCTGCACTGTTTATATCTTTACTCATTCTTCTCTCTCTCATATTCATATCCATCCCCTTTGTTTCCTTCACGTCTAGTTCTTCACATACCACTTCTTTGCTTCCATATCCATCACTCTCCAAAAAAAAGTTTTACGTTCTTCCCCTGTCCTCCTGTCTTTTTTTTTCCTTTACTTGGTCCTTCAAAGATTTTAAAACTTCTCTTTCTTCTTCATTCAAGTCTTCTCTTACTATAATATTTTCCATCCCTGACTCTTTACTCAGTTTCCAGGTCACCTTTAGTATATCACTTACTACACCTTCTGATGACATCTTAACTCTCATTGGTCTTGCTTCCCCTTTCTTATATGGCCCTATCCTCCTTACTTCCTCAGTTTCTTTTTCCCACTTGTTTCTTTCGGGATCGATCTCATCCAATATTTGCCTCACCTGTTTTAAGTCTCTCTCGAGTCTCACAGACCTAACTTTTTCTTCCTCCTCCCTGTTTCCAAATATTATCACACATCTGTTCCTTTCTACTGTTTCTCTCACAATTTTCTCTTATTAAAGATATAGTTGTAAGAGAAGCAGTTTGTGAGAGAAACAGTGTGTGTGTGTGTGTGTGTGTGTGTGTGTGTGTGTGTGTGTTCTTACCTACCTTACCTAATTGTATCTTTACAGGAATGAGTCAAGCTCATATTGTCCCATGTGTTAAACCATTTTTATCATGTCCATCCATCCATCCATCATCCAATCCTACGTCGCCCCACAGAAGAGCTTAGGAGCCTGGGGTTAGGCAGGTTGGTCATGACATTTAAGATGAGAGCAATCAGCCTCACACATCCCTGAGTGGCATTACGTGAGCAATAAACCCCCAACCACCCCTTTGATATAAACCTGCACCGGCTCAGTCCAACTGGAGCGTTGCAATTACCCACTAAACCACCAGGCGCCAAAATTTGGTTATATGGTTACCACCAGCATAGTAAATGGTTTCCTGGTGTTCAGGAAACCATTTGACTTGTCACTCAGTGTAGAGTCACCCACAGGAAGGACGAGGAAAGAATGAAGGAAAGAAAGCCAGAAGAGAGAGTGTAAAGTCACCCATAGTCAGAAGGACAAGGAGAGAATGAAGGAGAGAAAGACAGAAGAGGATTGAAGGAAAGAAGGATGGAGGAAAGGAAAGGGCAGATACCCGAGAGCAGCACAACATCAAGTGAGTGGATGGTGAGTGCCCCCACCTACCACTATATACATATCCTAAAATTTGTTAATAGTGTTGGCTTACACTATTTCAGTTAGTAGTGCATTCCACTGATCAATTGCCCTGTTTGGCAAACTGAATTTCCTTACACTTTTATCCTTTTTTTTTTTCTCTTCAGTGTCCTCTTGCTGATGCATCCCCATAGGTTATACAGTACACTCCTTTATGTCTGTTTTTTCTTTCCATGGTTTGCTTTTATATAGCATTATCATGTCTGCTCTTTTCCTTCTCTCTTGTAACGTTGGTAGGTTGTTTTTCCATTTTTTCTTCATAGTGTAGATCCCTTAAGCTTGGTACCCATATTGTAGCAGCCCTTTGCACTTTTTTAATCTTTTCTTTATGTTTTTTGATATATGGATTCCAGACTGCTGATGCATACTCCAGGTTTGGTCTGATTTTTTTTTCTTTTTTTTTTTTGTATCTGACTCTGGGCATAGGCTTCACAGCCTGCTATCAAGGCCCAGCAGTCCTCCTACATACCAAACACCTCTACATGTCACCACTTTGGTCCTAACACCCACCGTCCATATTGAATACATGCTAGGGCTGCCTCATACAGGACTGGTGTATTGGTATTAGTGGAGGTATTTTTATGACATGTCGGCGGGTCATCTGGTAAATCAGTAAAGCCTGATTTAATGAAATTCAAATCCTTAAACTGTTCTCCGCCCCAGCCGAGATTTGAACCTGGGTCCGTTAGTCTACAGGCCACCTCTCTACCGACTGAGGCACAGCCTCCCCAAAATGATATTATCTTTTCCAGCATGTTTTCATTTATGTATGTGAATGCTATTCTTATATTAACAGTCAGTGTATACATGTTCTGTATCTTCTCACTGACCTGGTCAGCCAGAGATAGTCTGTTATTGATAACTGCTCCTAGGTTCATATCCTTTTCTGTTATGTGTAGGGTTGAACATCCTAGCTAATAATCCCAGTCTGGTCTTTCTTCACTTTTACCAGACTTAATTACATGGCGTTTGTCCACTTTAAATTCCATTTGCCATCTATTGCCCCATTCATGAAGCATATTTCATTCTTCTTGCAGCTCTTTGCAAACTGTGTCAGTAATTCTCCTTTGTAGTTTTGCATCATCTGCAAACATATTTAGGTAGCAGATTTTCTTTTTCGAAAACTGAACTATCTTTTTGTTATCATATTGTATTTTTCCAGATGGTTTACCCAGATTTTTCTTATCAGCTTTTCTAGTATCTTACAACACTTGTCAGTGATACTGACCAGTAGTTGAGTAGATTGTCCTTTCCTTTCTTGAATAGAGGAACAATATTTGCTTTCTTCCAAATATCAGATAGTTTACCTTGCCTTTATGATTCCTTGAATATCAGATATATTGGTCTGCTTAACTCTTTTGCACATTCTTGTAGCACCCAGCCTGAAATTTCATCAGGACCATTTACTTTTCCTTTGTCTAATTTGCCCAGCTTTTTCTGTACTTCTTGCTCCGATATTCGTATGTCTGGTAGTATGTGTGGGGATGCATGTTCCTTATCATCTCTCTCAAAATGACTTTCTTCTGTAAAAACTGACTGGAATTTTTTGTTAAGTACTTCACAAATATCGTCTTCTTGGATATAGATTATCTCTTCCTCCGATGTTGGACTGCATTTTATCTTTAACTTTGGTTTTCCTTCGGATGTAGCTGTAAAAGAGCTTCAGTTGATAACTACTTTTATCTCCAATGTCTTCCTCAAACTGTCTCTTAGTTTCTTTCCTTATCCTTGTATAATAATTTCTTGCCTGTTTATAGTTGTTATATGCCCTCTCACTATTGTCTTCTGTATCATTTCCACAGCAAGTGTCTTTTCTCTTTTGATTTTTAACATTAAACCATTTCTTATCCTTATTTCTGTATCTTTGTGCTGAGGGATATTTTTTGGATTGCTTTCATAAAATTCATAGAATTTTCTGTATATAACATTTATATCTTGTAATCTAAGCTCCTTTTCCCAAGCTATTTCTGCAAAGTACTTCTTTAGGTCATGATAGTTGTGCTTTTTGTTGTTAAGGCTCTTCTTGTAACTTACATTACTGCTAACTATATCATGTGCTGTCCTGAAGTTGCAGTTTAATACAGTACTACATGGTCGCTTTTGCCAAATGGAGGGTGATACATTGTGCTGTCAATATCATTATCTTGCTTGGTAAATATAAGGTCTAATAATGATGGATCTTCTAGTCCTCTTTTTCTGGTGTTTCGTTTACATGTTGTTAGGAAAAAACCCTATACAAGATCCAGGAGCTTTTGATCCCAACAGCTTTCATAGCTTCTTACATCTAGAGTAGTCTAATTTATATTTGTGTTTAAGTCTCCAGTTAATATAATTCTATCGAATTTCTCTTTCACTTTATGTAGTAGGGCTCTTAAACTCGGAAATGTACTTTCTGCCAGGTCTTCATATTCAACTCTTTCCCTGGTGTTTGTTTTGGGTGGCATGTTTAAATTTGCAACCTTTGTTTTCACTTCAGATGTGTTAATCTCTGCTGGAATTAATTCTATTTGTGAATGTATATCTAGTTCTATCTCTTTGACTTGCAGATTTTTTCATTGTTAATATTGTAACTTCTCCTCTTTTTTTCAAATTTCTAGCTCTTCTCCATATATTGTATTCCCCAAAGCTTAAGGTGCCATTTGATATCCTTGGGATTAATTTTGTTTCAGTTAGGCAAATAATATGAGGTTTCTTTTCTTTGGTATAGTCCTCTAATAATTTGGATACTATTCCATCCACATTAGAATACATCATCTTAATCATGTTGTTTACATATTTGACATAGTTTGAGTCTACTGCTTTCCTTTTTTTTTTTTTAGTCCTTTTTGTTTTTGTACCACTTTCTCACTTGTAATCCTACTGCTTTGTAAATCACAGATATCCTCTGATACTGCCTTCAGTAGCTATGTTCATTATATTTAGCATCTTCATTTTGTGTCTCAAAATTCTGTTTCTTATTTCTTGTTCATCTGTACCAGAGATTACTATAGGTTTATTGATTTCAGCTGATTCCTTGACCAGTTTTGGGCTGTTTCTTATGATTTCTTTCACTTATATGATTTCTTTCACTTACTTTTTTATGCTTTTTTTTTTTTTTTTTACTGTAATTTCTCTCTCTTTCCTTACTTTCACCATTTCAGTAAATGTAGTTTGTACTTCATCTTTTGCAATTTCTCATCATTTCATTTGCCAGGGTTATCTTGTCTTCAATATCTTTCCTTTGACCTATCAGACTGCTTTCTTGCCTAATTGTCTTTGTATCATTTCTGAACTCCTGGAACCAGTTCTGGATAGAAATCATCATCCTGTTTGCTGCTTGTATCCCTTCTCTTACCTCCTTCCATAGCCACTTTTCCTAAGTAATTCATCTTGCAAAAAGATAATTCTTACAAATCTGGAATCTCCCCACCACATCTGCCCGTCTCTGTTGTTTTGTCTACTGTTTGGTACTTCATCGGATTCCTTACCACACTGATTTTTGTTTACTTTCTTTTGAGTACATTTTTTTGCTATTACTTGCTCTACCTTGACTCATTTAAAGAGATACAATTAGATATGCCCAGATCAGAGCTAAGCTCTGATATGTCCTACCTCTGTGCTACCTTGTAGGTGTGTGTGTGTGTGTGTGTTTACCTAGTAGTTGTAGCTTACAAGGTTTGAGCTAAGCTTATGTTGTCCTGTCTCCATACCTTAATTTATCCATTTGAAGGTTGGATTGAAACAAGGATGAGTTCTCCATGGTTGTTCAATCTTTACATGGATGGGGTTATACAAGAGATACAAGGTCGGGCAGTGGATGTTGGAGCGGCCCTGGTGAGAGAGGGCAGTGTTTGGAAACTCCCTGTACTGTTGTTTGCAGATGATACTGTGTTGTTGAGTGAAGACGAAGGGGAGCTGCATGGCTTGGTTGATGAGTTTGGGAGAGTGTGTAAGAAACGGAATCTAAAGGTGAATGTGGGGAAGAGTAAAGTGATGGTCTTCGAGAGAAGTGAAGCCAGTGAGTATACAGTGAGTTTGGATGGGGAGGATATGGAGAATGTGAGTGCATTTAAGTACTTGGGTAGTGTGATGAGTAAGGATGGTAGTCCGGAGGGTGAAGTGCTCGAAAGGGTACAGCAGGGAAGGAAGGTTGCTGGTTCGTTGAAAGCAGTGATACGAAACAGGGAGGTGAGCATGGAAGTGAAAAAGTTGTTATATGACAATATTGTGATTCCAACTCTGACATATGGAAGTGAAGCTTGGACCCTGTTGGAAGGACAGAAGTCAAGAGTGAGAGCAGTGGAAATGAGTTATTTGAGAGGAGCATGTGGAGTCACATGGAGAGACAGACTAACAAATGAGGAAGTGAAGGAGCGTTGTGGTGTGGCTGAGGACGTGATGGGAAGCGTTAGGAGCAACACGTTAAGGTGGTTTGGGCATGTGGAGAGGATGGAGAGTGAAAGACTGACGAGGAGAGTGTATGTGAGTGAGGTGGAGGGGGCGAGAGGGAGGGAGAGGCTGAGGATGAGATGGAGGGATGGAGTGGAGAGGTATATGAGAGAGGGGGGTGTGAGTTGGGAGCATGGTAGTGAAATGGCAGGGGACAGAGTGACATGGAGGCGATTTGTTTGTGGCCACCCCGTTCGGGATTGAGGCGTCTGGCAATAGATAGATAGATAGATAGATTCTGCATCCTCTTGTTACTCTCCCATCCCATACAAACAGATCTATTCTTAGTTATTTCTACTTCCATCCTGGCCCTGAACACTTCAAGCATGGCACCCCTCTCTCTTCTTTCTTCTAAGGAAGGCAGGTCTAGTTTTTCCAGCCTTTCCCTATATGACAGATCTGCCAGGCTAGGAACCATCTTGGTTGTTGTTCTTTGTATTCTCTCGATATTGTTTATATCTTTCTTTTTACGTGGGGACAACCTTACTGCCACATGTTCCAACTAGGGGAGGATCATGGCTACTATCAATTTTTTCATCATGTCCTCATCCATGTAATGAAATGCTACTCTTATGTTAGTCAAGAGATTATACATCTCTCTATCTTGTTAATGTGTTTTTCAGGTGGCAAATTATCCTGGACCAGCACTTCCAAGTCCTTCTCTTCTCTCATTTTTGTAAATGGTCCATTACCCATCAAATAATTCGGTGATGGTCTCTTGGTACTTTTACCCATCTCCAATATTTTACATTTTTTGGCGTTGAATATCATTTCCAACATCCGGCTCCAATCATGAATCATATCCAGGTCCTCCTGCAGCATTTTACGGTCTTCTTCAACTTCTACTCTTCTCGTGATCTTTGCATCATCGGTAAACAGACTTGCATAACTGTTCATTCCATCTACCATATCGTTTACGTAAATCAGGAACATTACGGGCACTAACACTGAGCCCTGTTTGACTCCACTTGTTACTTCCCTCCATCCAGACATCTTGGCTTTTATTACTGTCCTCATTTATCTGTCTCTCAAGAAGTCTTTCATCCACTCTAAGAGGTTCCCCTTCAGTCCTCCTATGTGTTCCAATTTCCACATTAGTCACTTGTGGGGTACCTTGTCAAAAGCTTTCTCCACTCCTGTAGGGCATCTACTGCCCTTGAGTAGAAGCTCAACAAGTTGGAAACACATGACCTTCCACTTCTGAATCCAAACTTACATTCTGCCAAACTGTCCATCTCCTCCAGATATTTTAACCATCTGTCTTTCAGCATTCTCTCGCACAGTTTTGCAACCATGCTAGTCAGGGACGTTGGTTTGTATTTCAGGGGTACTTCCTCATTCCCTTCCTCATAAACTGGTACCACATTGGCCCTCTTCTCTTCCTGGGGCACTTTACCTTCTTCCAGAGAACTCGCAATTAAACAGTGAATCTTATTTGCCACTTGTTCTCTGCATTCCTTTAGCATCCAATTAGAGATCCGTCCGGTCCTGGGCCTTCCTCACATATTTTGTATACGTCTTGCACTTCAATCTTTACATCTTTTAACACTACATTTCTAGTCACTCCCTCTTCCTCCACAAAATCATTTTCCCTAGCGAAGACTGATTGGAAGCATTTGCTCAATATTTCATCTTGCATAACTGCATCTTTATAGACATTTCCTTCTACTTTCAGCTTATTGATTAGAGATCCCGTCCGGTCCTGGGGCCTTCCTCATATCTTTAGTTTCTAATATTTTGTATATGTTTTGCACTTCAATCTTTACATCTTTTAACACTACATTTCTAGTCACTCCCTCTTCCTCCACAAAATCACTTTCCCTAGTGAAGACTGATTGGAAGCATTTGTTCATTATTTCATCTTGCATAACTGCATCTTTATAGACATTTCCTTCTACCTTCAGCTTATTGATTCCTTCCTTTTGTTTCATTTTGCCTTTTACAGACCTGTAAAACAATTTAGGTTCTTCCTTACATTTTAAGTTTAT